>REGM01000312.1:250748-292048 GCA_004194415.1 Aurelia aurita
ACTTGCATCTCACGATTTAGTCTAGTCTCAAATCTCCATTTCTACAATCATGTCTAAACAGTGCTTCCACTTTTCGACAACAGAATTTCCTTATGTTTTCCTTCTTTTTCCTCAGATTCCCTTCCAGACAAGTCAATATTTCATTCCGATTTCCTTTCACGTATTATACAGAAATGCAATGGATAAATTGAGACCAGAACCAAAAAAGAACCAATATGGCTGATTGTTTGTGACAAAATTACAGGGTTGCCATATCCCATTGGTCAGCGGAGGCCAGAATCACTTCTGAAGGAGGCCAAATTTTAGCCTAACTTGAGAGAAAACAATATCTTTTGTTCTTAACAATGGAAGAACAATAGTCCCTTAAATAATAACTTTTGTCTGAAATCATCTATGATATTTGTCTCGAAAGCAGCAGTGATGTTCTACACTGTTGTAACCCGTTGTAGTGATGTTTTACACTGTTTTCTAAAGATTTTTGAAATAAGAAAACAATGATCTTTTTGATAAAAAGTATATTGTCAAATTTCCTTCAGATTTCCTCAAAATTTTCATTTCCTTCTTTTTTACTTCCAATTGCCTAAATTTCCTTTTTTAAGGAAATTTCCTTCCAAGTGGAAGCACTGTCTAAAACAAATACTTACATTCTTTTCTATCAGGAAATTAATTCAAGTTCAGTTTAAGCCTAGATTGGAAATAGCTTCTCTATATATATATTCTGATAAATTAATGCTCAAAATCAGTGGTAGGGCCAGCTGCCTAAAAACTCGGGAAGAAACAGTGCGATTGGGGTCTGAGGGCAAATCCCCAGGAAATTTTTGGGACCATGCCCTTTTTACCTTTAAAAAAATACCTCTTTACCATCAGGAAACACCTTTTGTTCTCAAGATATAAAATCTAATTATGTCATACCCTCCCTTGACCTTTTCTCAGTAGATTTAGATGAATGGGAAAAACAACATTGGTTAGAAGTAGGGGGAACTTCTCACTTCCCCCAAACCCCTATAGCACTCCCACTATACAGTATATGTATATATATAATTGCAGTTACGGCATGATGGTTTTATGTAGTTTTCTGCTTGTGCTGCTTCAAAAAGTACTGCTGAGATGTTTCTCCAATCTTTGCGGTTCTGTGCCAATGATCTTATTTTGGTATTGGAAGGTCTATTTTCTTTGATCTTGCTTTAGTGATATCTTTATTTAATGTTGTTACAATTTTAGTTTCTCAAGGTCTGCCTCTGTACCCTTTTTCTGATCTCTCAAAGTAGATTTTCATCACTTTGGAATTTCACTGCCACTGCTCAATATAAAAAATTTCTTGAACTGTGTAGGAAGTTATTGTAGGAAGTACAATGTTTTTCAAATGAAAACGTTATTTGCTGTTACATGACAGTTGATGAAATTTCTACTTTTATTCTTCTTTGGGCTTCTTTTTTATCACTCAAGGTGTCAACAAGTACATTTTTGCATTTTGATATTGGGATTTTTTTAACAGGTTAAATTTTTTAGTGAAGAAACCATATTGTAAATGATGTAAAAGTTTTTTCTTTCTTTTAATATATATACTGTAGTGTATGCCTTTTACATTGTAAGTATTGTAGTTTATAAATGGTTGATTGAAGAGCATACATGGGTAATTTGTCATCGAAAAAACTTAAAAAAATGAAATCATATACAAAGGAAGGCCCAGTAATAGACCTTTTAGCTATTCTGTAAAGGAGTCTGGATTGAGCAATATTTGTTATGGAATTTTATTCAAAAGGTTTGACTGAGAGGTGTCAGAACTGCTATCACTATAATTGTGCACACCTGAAAATTCATCAGATTTCTGCAGAATGTTAAAAAATATCACGTGATTCAGACTCCTATAGCTAAAAGGTCTATTGTAATAAATTACTATTGTTTGTGAGTGAAATTTGTCTGTCATGATTAGTGAAACACCTTGTGACTTGCAACTTTTTATAGTTTAATTTGGATATTTCTCACCTTTTAGATCTCTCAAATTTGTCCGAAACTCTGTTTCTGGAGAGGTCAAGTAATGGAAGAGCAAATTTTGTCAAGCTTGGTAAGTAAAGAAACTTCACATTGTTAGATACATTGTTGTTACTATTCTCACAAAAATATTTGTTATTTATTTTCTGGGGATGTATTGACCACTGTACAGTATGTTGATACGCAATATTACAAAAGGAATATACTGTACAGTACTGCCCTTCTTGGAAACAAAAATATTTATAAATGGGTTAACATAAATTTATTTACAACAACTAGTCATGTACCAAATGTAAATGCAGAAAAATAATGAAAGCGAGGCTAGTATGTAATTAATGCTGAAATGAGACAATACCGCTAGTCATAATCTGAAAGGAAACGTATTTCAATGAATCAAATAAAGCTGAAGGAAAAATATTTTCCAATGAATGAACGAACTCATAAAGATCCTAAAAAGTGCATATCATCAAACTTATATAGTTATTTTAGTGTGTCATTATCATTTTGTGATTTAGTACATCATTTGGGACCTTTAGCCAGGTCTTGCAAGGAGAGGCACTGGAAAATTCTAGGAGCTCGATAAAATGAGCACCTAGGTTGATAACCTTTTTTAATACAGTGAATGTGCATGTACTGTACATTTGACTACAAATATTCTGACTATATTTGGCCCAGTTCTTCCATGCTCTTTGTGGTATCGTCTTGTAACTTTATGTATGTTTCTGTAAATTTTTATGCGAATATATAAAAAAAAAGTTCTTGTCATTTCTTGCTGTGTCATATATTAATAATAATTTCTTAATGTTCAGGGTTTAACTTTTTCCCCAGGTGCTCAATCAATTAATCAATCAATCAATTTCCCAGGTGCTCAATCAAGTGCCTCGCACTTTTAAGATGCTCTAATTGTCAAACACCTGTATTTTTCTTCCTCGCAAGGCCTTCTTTAGCAAATGCCAAAAGTTTTTCCTATTTGGCAACCAACAGCAAATTGATACCCTAACCTTCATCTTCAAAATGTTTTGCTTTCTTACAGCCAAAATAATGTAGAAAATTGGCAGATTGGTTTTTGAGCAAAGGCTTCTTTGCCATGCGTGGTACAGGATGAATCCACACCCTCCCATTTCGGCCCCTAAAATTCTTATTTTTACCCCTATTTCTCTTAAATTTGTTTACATTCACAACAAAACACAACACATTACTATTCTAACAGATTTTCTTTGTCATAAGATTTTTTATTTAGCAGCCCAAGCTAGCATAGGGCTCAAATCTTTCAAATCTTTTAAAAGGTGGGTGTAAAATTCATTTACAATTTTCTCTGAATTAAATGCCTTGAAAGGAACTTAGGGTACTTTGCTGTAAATCTGCCGTGGAAATCTTTTGATATCTTGCTTATTTTCAAAATGGTGGCATTAAGAAGTTTTTTGAAAGAATTCATGGAAAATTTTGAAAAAATTGAAATCGTCGTAAGTCCTAAATCAATAGAGGAAAAATGGTACAATCTTCAAGAAAACCATAGTTTATGAAGGTCTACAATATAGTCGCTCTTCTGGTTTAGGATTTAGAAATTTAATGACGTCACAGCCTCAAAAATAATAAATGCTGCCATTTTGAAAATAATCAAGATATCTAAAAATTTCCACGGCAGATTTACAGCAAAGTACCCCAAGTTCCTTTCAAGCTATTTACTTCAAAGAAAAATGTAAAAGAATTTTACACCCACCTTTTTTAAGATTTGAGCCCTATGCTGCCCAAGCTAGATACTGTAAGCTTCAGCTTTTCTTGGGTGGCTTGTAATCTTTTTATTGTAGATATAC
Organism: Aurelia aurita; assembly: GCA_004194415.1. Taxonomy (NCBI): domain Eukaryota; kingdom Metazoa; phylum Cnidaria; class Scyphozoa; order Semaeostomeae; family Ulmaridae; genus Aurelia; species Aurelia aurita. Next base: position 254,555 of record REGM01000312.1, read on the forward strand.
AGTACAGGCCTTGTGCACATTATCATGGGTTTCCTGCCTGAGAATCCTAAACAATTCTTGAGAAGTCTTGTCATGTTAATGTGCCCAAGACCTGTACTGCATACTGTAGTTCTTTTTGTATTCTATGAAGAAAAAAGTTGAATTAAATTTAAATACATTTTTGTAATTTATTTGATGTCTTGTTTGTGTTTCAGCAAATGGAAATGCCAAGTCAAGGAGGCATACTATTATGTTATCTACATCACCAAACAATGCAATGACAAAGGTAAGCACAATTTAAAAAAAACAGGACTACTGTGTGATAGTATCTTTAGAAGTAAATTTGTTGGATTCTGTTGAGAGAATATGGTCATTCATTCCGTGTCTGGCTTGAAAATTTTCTATGGCAAGCCTGGATCAAAGAGTGCGGGTATGGGATGGTCCAAGAATGATTCACAAGAAGTCAAATGGATAAATAACAATTTACGTAAAGGTAAATTTGTATTTTACTATGCATGAAGATTACCTTCTTAGAACTTTCTGATTCACAAAAAATAGGTGCTCTAATACTCATGAAACACACAAAAAACTTAGAACCACATTGCATGAAAATACCCATAACATGGCCCTCATCAAACTTTTACGTTTTATGAGGTCTGTGAGAGAGATTCTAGGGGCTTCACCCGCAGATTGTTCTAAAGCAATGCAATGGTGGTATATGATACAAACGTGAAGTAAATGGACCAATTATTGCTGCCTTTTGTTGTGGAAATGAATGGCCCAAAATCTGTGTTCCTTTATGCCGAGGAGCGACCTATCAAACAATAACGACCTAACAACTAATAACAAGTGATCAAATCACAGTAACTTGTTGTCTGCCTCAATGGGTGTATCAACCAGACCATGTCGTAATGGATTGATCAATGGATCTAAAGGACCATGAACTTGCTATCTTGTCATGCCATTTCTTTCTTTGCTGTCGTCGTGGTAAAATATAACGAACGAGCACATCTTTGACTGTTGCTAGTCGGAACCAAATGTTTCAAGTTCCTACAAACACACCTGCAAGTATTTCCACACTGACATGAAATATCTAATTATTAGATTATTAGAATTAATTTAGATTGAAATTAGTGTGGATGTGGCCAGTTAGCTACCCAAGTTAGTGTAAATTTATAGCATTACAAAATTAAGAAACTCTTACAAATTTTTGATGCAAAAACTGCCCTCAAATTTAAGAAACGCAATACCCCGGTCCTAAGTTTCTTATAATAAATGGGTGCATGGTGCCTGGAATACAACCTTGCTAATGCTCAGAAAAACCTATCCCTTTGCATTCAAAGCTCTTGAAAGTATTCGGTACACAGTAACCCCACCCCCACCCCCATCACCATTAATATGTGATATGAAAAGTGTTAAATGAATGCATCATAACTTTACGCTAAAACATCAGACAGCAGCAGGATCAACACAATGTATGCTAAATGTGGCTCAATTGGGTCGGTGAATACAGGCCTTGAATCTGGCTGCTAGAGAATTGATTTCACGGAAAAAGATCCTTTTTTCAGAGTGAAATTTCAGGCTCAAATCTGGTAGAACGTACAATATAAGTTGAGATAAGAATGAGCCTCGTCTTGTGTTTTAGCACAAGAATAATGAAGAAGAAAAATGACATTAAAATGTAGCTAGTTTGGCCCTTTAGATCTACTGATCAATCCATTCTGATTTGCCATGGTCCGGTTGATGCAATCATTTAAGCGAATAACACGTTACTGTAATTTGATAACTCGTTATTTGTTATTAGGTTGTTATTGGTCGATAGGTTATTCTTCGGAATACAGGAACCCCCCAAATCTGCAGCTGTTTCTTATAGGCCTTTGTTTCACAGTGTTTACTTTCAAAATATACTCAAATATTTTGTCTGATTTAATTAGCTGTGACATTTCAATCATCTTCCACTTTAATTTTTAAATTTGACTCCCTGGGTCATATTATGCCACTTGAGTACAACTTGACTTGAAATGTTGAAATTTTGAAATGTTGTGTTTCGCATCTGCTGAATTTAATGCACAAACATGTTTTGATCATTTATTATGTATCATGAGTGGGCTACGACAGTTGAAAACAATAAAAATGTGTTCCTGCCTGGGATCGACCTGGGGATGTTCATGTCAAATATAGAACATTAGCATATGTATATCTTATACAATACATGTATTCTTAAGTGTTTATATTCATAGTTACAATTATTACTTTCAAATTATATATTGTAAACTATTAGACCCTTGTCTAAGGGTGTTGAATATTTGAAATTGAAATTAAATTGTCAAAAAGATCGATCTCAGGCAAGGGCACATTTTAATTTTTCCAATTGTGGTAGCCCACTCGTGATAAATATCATTTCACCATGTCAGCTAATGCTGAATGTTTTAACAGAACTTCGGTCTGTTTATTGTGTTAAATATTTGAAAATTAACTCAACATAATGTATACTCAACGAGAAAAAAGTATGCAATGGACACTTTGAACATTGTTTGTAACTGCCAATTAGAAATTGAGCTCAAAGTGTTAATTTTCAATATATTCAACCCAAGCAAAATAGAACATATGACTCTGGGCTTCTAGAGACTTCCATAAACACAATGCTAGTATCAGTGTCAGATCAGGGCCAAGCAGGAACAATCACCCCTCTTCTGGGTCCCATTTCTTGCTTAGAGGTTCACAACTGATTGCAACAAAAATCCAATTTTTGAACTGATTTAAATGCTATGTGATACAAACATAATTACAAATACAATTCCGGCATTATGTATGAAAAAGAATTACTTTTTAGCAAGTAGTCATGACCTTCTTGTTCACGTGCCCCTACCCCCTGCTTCCCAACTTCCGCAATATTTTCTTTGTGATGGATGAACCTTTGCCAGGTTAGTAACCCCTGGCTAGCATTTATTACACATTTTTTCATGCAAGATCGTTTTTCCTCAATTTGAATTCATCACATAAAAAATCATAATATCCTTTGAACTATCATGCAATACATACGGGCCAATATTAATTTTTGTTACTCCTTTTAGAGCCCTCTTGGGAGAATCAGAAAAGCAAATTCCTGTTCAACGATTTATATTGATGATAACACTGTCAGTCAACCAAGCTTGAAAGCTTCGTTAAAATGGTAAGTTTTGAATTCACTGAAGTTTTTTAAACAAAGTTTGATAGGTATGCATAAGAAACAAATGCAGCAACAAGGAAAGATGAGGGAGTGGGGAAACAGCTGCCTTTTTCAACTAAAGTAGTGTCGCCCATTATCACCAATCGCCTTCACCACCACTTTTCTCTTAAGTTCCGAAGAAGCCACATGATTAACAATCTGTCTTCAGATTACACAAGACATCCAATTCCTCATTTTCATGAATCCAACTACGATCTTCGCAGACGCGCTACAACAGGGCAAATATGTGCAAGAACGAAAGGTTTCAAATCAAGTTTCTATCCAAGCTGCTTATCAGAATGGGAAATGCTTGACCCTGAGATTAGACTATCTAACTCTGTGAACATTTTCAAGAAAAAACTATTGTCAATTATCCGTCCACCTCCAAAGTCCACCTCCAAAGTTCATGACCCAAAATGTTTATCCATCCTAACGCAGCTACGTGTTGGACTTAGTAAGCTAAATTTTCACAAATTTAAGCATAATTTTAGGGATACTTTGAACCCTTTGTGCCCGATAAATGATGGTGTCGAGGATACGGAACACTATTTCCTGCTCTGCCATACTTATGATGCAAATAGACGCGATCTTCTCAACCGAGTAAATGCGATATTGTTGCCTCATGGTTTAATAAATCCCTCAAATGAAGAGTTGCTAAAAATCATCCTTTATGGCCATGAACAGTTATCCTTTGATTCAAATGCAAAAATTCTTACAGCAACGCTAGAATATATCNGATAAATGATGGTGTCGAGGATACGGAACACTATTTCCTGCTCTGCCATACTTATGATGCAAATAGACGCGATCTTCTCAACCGAGTAAATGCGATATTGTTGCCTCATGGTTTAATAAATCCCTCAAATGAAGAGTTGCTAAAAATCATCCTTTATGGCCATGAACAGTTATCCTTTGATTCAAATGCAAAAATTCTTACAGCAACGCTAGAATATATCAAGGCCTCCAAACGTTTTGAATAAATTGGTAATGGAAGCTTGTAGAATTTCTTCTCTCCTGTAATATTTTCTTTTTCGTTTAGTTGTAAAACCGTGTAGTTAACTAATTGTCTATGTTACTTGTAAATTGCCACAGGGTTGCTATGTATTTTCATGCTCCTTGTGGTATCGTCTTGTAACTTTATGTATGTTTCTGTAAATTTTTATGCGAATATATAAAAAAAAAAGCCACAGAGACATGTGAGGAGATTCTTTACAATTTGTTAGAGTGTTTTAGGCCCTTTTTAGGCATTTTGCAAGCAAGGATTTTTCGTTGAGTCAAATGTACCTGCATTCAGTGCTTATAGAAATGTGAGAAAAATCGTAAAAAATAATTCGGTCTTTCGGCTATCAAGCAGAATTCGATTCATTTAAATCCATATAGTACTTTAGGTACTATGAATTTTCAAATGTCGGAACTTTTTTGGCGCATCTGGTATTTTCAAATCAAAGTTAGCCCTTCTTTGATAAAATGGAAATTGGTGCATATTCCATGATCGTATATTTGTGCAAACACCGATACTTTGTACTCACTAGTAACACTTTCGCAAAGATATTGTGCTAAGTAAACGAACAAATAGAATCACTCGAAAAATCACCCATAGTACCATTTCTTAAGTTCGGCTTGGTCACCCAAAGCATGTGTATTTTGTAATTGGCCTAAAAATCTCTCATAGTGACTTGCAGAACTCGATTTGTGGTAGCGCATTTAAAGTTTTCGTTATTTAGTGGTAATACCCAAAACCTTAAAATGTGTTAAAATGAGTTTCTCTTCATAGTAATTGACATCCCATTAGTGGGCGATTATCAGCCTTTTTCATGTTTAAGTTTCGTATTTTCGACCAAGATACCAAAAAATTGAATTTGTGATTTAATTTTGTGGGTTGAATTTACAGAATTTTCTTCGTTTGTCGAGATGTACGACATTAAAAATAAATGCGACATTAGTTATCAACCATGTTCCATGAAAAATATATTTTTACAGTGGAAAGACAAAATTAAGCCTGGTTCACGTTAGGTCGTTACAGTCGCGTTGGGTCTGTAGAGTCGTTGAGATCGAACCAGACTGAATGTGGTAAATATTGGAGGGGGGTGAAGCCATTGTTTCAGTTGAAATTCATTGTTTGTTCCCATTGTTTTCAAACGAAAGATCATTGTTTTCCTCAACACTGGGGGACGACCGCACCCCCTTGCCCCCCTCTAGTGTCCGCCACTGGCCTGTAGTTTGCTAGTTACTCATAACATTCCTTAAAACTGATTATCATTGTGTGGGGAAAATGTCAACTAAGATAACAAAATTTAGTTGGTTAAAATCGGTCATATTCTTCTCGATTTACAAGTGATTTTATAAAAGTGTTTAATTTCAGAATCATTCAAAACAGGCCTAAACTTCTGGATCAAACTTTCCAACATTTAGCTCCATCCACAGAGATGAAAATTAAACTCAATTGGGTTATCTTATTGCCTGGCCAATCAGTTGTGTAGATCAGTGCCAGCCCTACCATTCTTTTCACATGGCCATTTTTCAGATAGTTTTCAATATCGTCGTATTGAATCGTTAGGAAATTTGATCAAGGATTTTAGGCCTGTTTTGAAGGATTCTGAGATTGAACAATTTTATAAAATCGCTCATAACTAGGGAACTATACGACCGATTTAAACGAACTAAACTTTGTTATCCAAGTTGACACGTTACCAACATAATGATAACCAGTTTTGAAGAACCTGATGAATAGGTAGCAAACTACAGGCTTTGAAACGCTATAACATTTTTTCATTTACCGGGTTAGATCTTTCAACCTTTATGAAGCTAATCCTTGGACGAAATTTCGAAATTTGGCTACGAAACCAGCTGCTGCTGTTATCGTTGTTGATTACTTATTCCTACTGTTATATCTCTTTACTTAGGGAAGGCAAACAGCCATTTCGCGCTCTGTAGAGTTTGCTCATTTTTTATTCATTGCAAAGAGCACAAGTTTCCAAATTACTTTATTTTTTGTGTAGCATTTTAAGGGTATTTTCTTTAAAATCCTTCGAAAGCAAAGTTCTCCTAGGCCTGTCTCAGGAGTGAAGGTGAGGTAAAATTGCGGTTTTAGCGCCAAGTGCTGGGATTGCAGAAGTAGCTAAGGGCTAATCGAGTCTGCAACCTCTTGTCGTGATGCTCAAGTGATCAGGGTGGGGGCTCGAGCCCCGTCCGCCAGAACTGTTCTGGTTGCAAAGTCACAGGATTACACCACTGCACCACAACACCTTCAAAGTACGGAATTTAAGAGCATAGGAATCAAATCTTTAAAAAGCATTGCACGATTGGTTAATGCATCTTTCATTTGATTTAATGGCTTGAAAGGAACTTCAGGTTCCAAAAACAATGAAGCTATCAAAAATGCTCTCTCTGGAATTATGGCCAATTACCTAAAGTTCCCTTGGAGAAATTCAGTTGAAAAAATGTGACGATAACATTTTACGCGATTAATTTTGAAGTTTTGCAAAGATTCAACGCCTATGCTGTGTGAACCAAACTTTAAAGGTCGAAGAAATTTGACTAAAACTTTTGGTTATTTTAAACTGCTCTCTTTCATTTCTAGCGTTTCTTTGGCAGTTTATTACCACATCAAGTCAAGGTTAGTGTAGTGCTTAATCATACTCATTACATAAGTCTCAGTATCGCTCATTGAATTGGATGGTTATCGCTCAAACTTATATATGAGAGAAAATCAATATTTCTCTCATATACGAGAGAAAATAGAAAAATCAGATTATAAATATTGAGCATATACAAGGAATCACGTCGTAAGTCTAGTGCTTAATCAAAATAATGAGTTTTAAATCGGACTCATTTATATTTTAGTTTATCATGGTAGTTGTCCTAAATTTGCTGGAAACCTTCGCTACATCTCCAAAAAGTTGTGCCCCATTTGTGCGGTTGCTGTGGAAGAACTGTAACTTCAATTATCCCGTGTTTGATTAAGACACTGAACACTAGTAACATTACCCCTTTTTTAAGTAAAAAATTTCAAATGCAATGCTAGCACCCTTTCTTGCAATATTAACTTGATTTTGACATTGTTGGAATTCAAAGAAACTGCTGTTTTTTAAGCCATCACTTATCGTAAAGCCTCGAATAAATCTCCGGAGTCTTATTTATAAAAAGGAATTTTGGAAGGGGCATCTTCCAGGGGAGTTTATTTGAAGGGGGTTTATTAAATAGCATGGTAGATGTGTGATGATAAACTGCTATTCTAGCGACTATAGGTACGGAGAAAAGTGAGAAACATCTCAATTTTGAAATAGAATTCACGGGAGTGATATATAAACACTGTAACATTCCTTGAAAGATAACGACGATAAACACCAAACCCAGCCAAAAATGCATACAGTTATGTAAAATTCACTATTTTGTGGAATTCTTATACCCCCATGGGGGCTTATTCGAGGGGGTCTTAATTGTTTAAAATTAGTTCGGAGGTAGGGGCTTATTCACAAGAGGGGCTTATTCAAATGTGGAGGCTTTAAACAAATATATTTGATATATTTATTTAAGAAATGTTGTTCCATGTATAATTTGACATCCCCTTTCTCTTTCAGCGGAGACGAAAGCCGGCTATTAGATATTTTCGATGAAAAGCTACATCCTCTTTCGGTATGTCTGTTTATTTTGTACCTCTCGGCACGCAATTTTTATCTAATTTTGATAATCTTCATAGTGCCTAATAATCTTATGCTGCATTGTTTTTGTTATTCGTCTTCCCAATTTCCAAGGTAGCCTTTTAATCTCGGACGTCAATGAAAAATAGCAGAAACGACCACAAAAATACTTCAACCTCTCAGCTATCAACCAAACTTTGATTGATTCAATTCAATTTTATTCGCAGAAGACAACAGCCTAATACAATGTAAGATAAAAATATGTATTCTACACGACCCAAGAGAAGCAGAGCTTTTATAGCCTGGGCCGTAAATTAAATTCTTAAAAGATATGTGAAAAAAGAAAAATTACGTCATAGTACTAAGCTAAAATATTCAACAGTAAGATATATTTGTGTTAGTAAGAGATCAATGTTTGGTTTGTAGGTCTTAATCATTAAAAAACTTTGTAGTTAATTTTGATATATGGAGATGAGGTTTTCTTTAAGTTTTTTACTGAAAATTTTATGTTTTGAAATTGACTTTAAAGAAGGAGGAAGGCTCCAATGTATCAGGTATTCTTCATACTACGAAGTTGCAAACGCCCAAACTTTCTTCGGCTCACCTGGTATTATATCGGAGTCTTCTTTCGTCTTGTTGTTGAAAAAGTTTGTTGCTTTATCGAAGATTTGGAGGTATTCTGTAGATGCCACGTTTTCCACCGGGGATTTCCTGGAAATTATAAGGGATTTTCTCGAGAAAGCCTCTTCAAGAAACCTTCAAAAATGGTATAAGTCACGATCAAATTTCCTTAATATTTTGCTTTGCCGCTATGACTTGTACATCCTCTTGCACGTGGTATCCCTTTGAAGGATGACAGTGCCATCCCTAGGAGCATAACAAAATTATTCCTGGCGATTTCATCCTCTCAAGAGGATAACACGTGCTAAAACTTATCCAAGCCATTGCTGTAAGGCAGAAAGATTAGGAAATTTTGATCGTGATTTTATGCCCTTTTTGAAGGTTTCTTGGAGGTGCTTTCTGGAGAAATCCCTCACAATTTTAGAACGGAGTGGCCGATTTTAGTCAGGCAAATTTCAAAATTTATTTGAACATATCCATTATTAAATAATAAATTCGCCAATACTATTTCCGTGATATCTTGGGAACAATGGCCTTTCAAACGGTGATGGTCTTTGTGCTCACCCAGTACAATCATTGACCCATGTACCAGAACCTCGTATTTCTAAATTTTTCTTGCAGAGAGAGCCCGTACCGAGTAATTACTCAAAAATGAAGCCAGAATATAGACATATATATCGATTCATGAAAACTCTTTTCAATGCTGCTCAGCTGACTGCAGAGTGTGCAATTATTACACTGGTAAGTTGTTTAGTGATAGAAGCGAAAGTTTTGGGCGGTATATATTTGGGACAACTGCGATGTCCCAATATTCTACCGTCCCAAATTGTTAGCTTTTTATAATACGTTTGAGCAATAACTGGATATCTTGTGAAAACCGTATCGTTGGAAGGAACTACATAACACCCGTAGTGATATTTAGCCGTAGTGAAATCAGGTTTAACCGTGGTGAATTCATCACGACTTGTGAGCGTAGCTCCCTTTCCGTATACATGACACAACCGTACTGAATTTCACTTCGATCTGCAATTCACGGTGGTCTTCTTAGCCGTGGTGAATTCTCGCCACAGGGCTTCTTGATCATGTAATCGAAGTTGCCATGGTGACATTTCTATTTCACTACGGGCCATAATTTCACCACGCCCTCCATGTAAACAAATACCACATTCACCCCGATGCGGTGCGAACTTTCATTACTGCTAAATCCCACTACGGGTCTCATGTAAACGCTGCCTAACTCCCCGCACTTAGACTGCGTTCATACGATACCGGCACGATTTGAAAACGGCATAAAATTGTTGCGGATAGACCTTCCGTTCACACGAAAACGTCACATTTTTTCCGGTGTAATATGCGTTTCGGTACCCTTATGCGAAAGTATCCGGGTACACAAACGCATAGCAAAATCTGGTGATGCGAAAGTGTCCCCCATTGTTTGACGAAGGGTACACAAACGCATAGCGGGGATGGCTCAATGGTAGCGCGCTTGACTACCAACCTGAGGGTTGGTGGTTCGAGTCCCCGCCCTGTAGAACCTGCTACGTAGAGTGAGGAAAGTCGCCAAATCTCTGTAATTCCAGGCTAAAGGAATCGCGAGGTGTGGTCACATCGAGAGGAAGGACCAGGACACTGCTCGATAAGCTTAGCTTCCCAGTGTCCTAAAAAAACTACCTTCGGATGCTAGGTAGCAATATAGAAAAACAAACAAACAAACAATCAAACGCATAGTCAAATTCTCCTATGCGAAAATGTGCTGTTACACAAGCGCATAACAAAATTGTCTTCCTCTGCCAAAGTAAGATTTAAAAGCGCACACAGATGGGTCACATGCAAAATTCGAATTTGCTTGTTGCGTGGAAATTCAGCTCGATTAGGTATAGAAAAACCTATGCAAAGCTGTGGTAGAAGCAAGATGGCATTGAGCAAGATGCAACAGAGACAAAAAGCCAACAGCCATCATAGAAACCTTATTGAAATCTCCTGCCATCCAACTGAACCGCATATCAAGTGTCTTTAAAGCAGGTAAGGCAATCCTCGACAGTTTTCGGCTCTGCTCGTAGCTTTGGCTACGTGGCTAGGCCCATTACGAACGTAAGGAAAAAAGAGCGGGAAAATCGGTTGAACATTTAATGACGTGACCCATCCGTGTGCTCCTTTTAAGTTTGCTCAAGTAAAGCTTGTGGGTCATAAAACGCAAGCCTTATTTGGACAACGTCAGGAAAAAGCTTCCAATATGAATTCAATTAGGCGCTGATCGAGCTAGCTTTAGTTGGTAATTTTGCTCATTCTTATTTTCCTGTTGTCTTAGGTTTATTTGGAAAGACTTCTTACATATGCCGAAATAGATATACATTGTAGCAATTGGAAAAGAATTTTACTTGGAGCAATTTTATTAGCATCAAAAGTTTGGGATGATCAAGCAGGTTCGTGATCTTTTAATTGTTATAGCGGATACCCCCTTTTCATTGGCTACGGTTCTCTGAACATCACAGCAAAACCTTATTATCCCGGTGGGAGTAACTTGAGTCTTGGGATGATGAGGACGTGCCGCCCAACATTTAGGAAAAGACCCTCCCTTAAGGATTCCCCATCGATTTTCATACCCATTTTTAAGGATTTTTTAGGGGGAAAAGCATGTTAAATTTGGAAGAAATCAATTTTCATTCACTTTAAACTCACAATTATGAAGATAAAGTTACCACCAACCAAGTTTCAGAACTACGACAAATATAATCCAGCGTTAAAAGCAAAACACTCGATAATTATTTGTTATCAATAATCTACCCATTTCTAGTGGAACAGTTACATTTTGAGACCCATATTTAGGGATTCTCGATGTTTATAACCCAACCTTATGGGCTCCCGTTGATCTATATATGGGAGTCACCACCCCCGAACTTATTATATGTTTTCTTTATTTGTAAGATATAACAAAAGAAATCAAAATCATTTTCGAGTAGTTTTCCAGATAAACCTACTTTTCTGAAATTAGGAAAAAGCTTTGAAAAAGAATTCGCGAAGCCAGCGTTGATAGAAACGCTGAAATTTATATATCTTTCGATTGCTAAGACTGTGCAGAACGACATGTTTTTACCGCTTTTCGATAGACCGAATGATATTGGAGAAATAGGTGATTTCTGAGAAGAATTGTTTTGCAGAACGGCAACGCACTGCTCACTAGAGCGGATAGCAGAGTTACTTTCAGGGGGCCTTCAGGCTTTGCCAAAAGACGGTTGTGACGCATTTGATTGCACAGTTGTCCTGTTAGATAGACATGCCTTGTAAGGATTTGGAGAATCTCAGTATTTTAAGTCAGGACACGCAGAAATTGCGATTTCTGCTACAAGACATGAAAAAATGGCAGATTGAGTTAATGGCCTAAATGTATTTCGATCGTTGAAACTGCTAGAAATCGCCATTGCTGATTACTTTTGAAAATTTCCAACTGAGTCAATGCCTGAGGTTTAAAAAATTAGTTATAGGTTTCCAATTTCATACAGCGTTAATTTCCTATAAATGTTGAGCGTGTGGCAAAGTACGAATAGCAATAATAATCGATAAATTCTATCTGTAAATACTTAAAACGCCATAGAATATATGCACTAAACGTATACTGTGCCCTTCGTCAGTAGTAAAGAAACTTAGCAGAAACGAAGATTATAGAAAAGAAATAAGTAAGAAATAGAATGGTTGGATCGAGCAAGTATAGGAAGAATGCAGCGACCGAAATTAATTTCCTATATTAAGGTTGCCTAGTAGCACCTGTAACTTTTAAAGATGTTTTTTATAATTTCTGCAAATTTCTCTTTTAGTTTGGAATGTTGATTACTGTCAGATTCTCAGGGATATAAAAGTTGAAGCAATGTAAGTAAAAATTTTAGCAGCTGGAAACTGTCTTGTACACCCCAGCCATAACTTATCACATGAAAGGTTCTTTATCGGGCACTGGTCACAATATCTGATGCAAACTTAGTATGTTGAGTGCTGGTCCCGATATTCTTTTTAAGTTGTTATTATGAGGTAATGCCAGGAGTTCTATTGTCAGGGGACCTGAACAAGGGAGCGTAAAGCCCAATCTCCATTAAAGCGAATCGCTGGCGATCGCTGGCGATCGCTGAAAAGTTCAACCAAGTTGAACTACTGGGCGAACCGCGGCGACCAGCATATGGACTGCGCTGCTCACAAGGCGTCGATCGCTGGCGATCGCTGCGATTCGCTTTAATGGAGATTGGGCTTAAGTGCGGTTAAAGCAAAACGAGGTCGAATTTATTTGAATAGATTTTTCTAGGTGGGCAAGGTGTGCGGCTATGACGGAAGACTGAGAGAAGAAGATAATTTTCAGCCACGCAAATTTGCTTGATTAAGGAAGAGCTGTGAGGCAAATTACGAAATTTTAGGGCTGAAACTTATGAAGGATCAGAGTAAATGAAGTTCCAGGTAATTTTTAAGTATAGCACAACCAAACTAGTTTTAAAAATAGATACTCTTTAGCATTGTGGCTCCGTTTGGCCCCCATCGTTTGCTAAAGACCTTCAAGGGAAGCAGGCCCTCCAAGAGCGATAAAGCTATCCCACATGCGTTCTTTCTATGTGAAATTAGAATCAATCTCCCATAAATATTGTTGTAGACTTTCCAAACCCGTAAAAAATTACGAAATTTGGTGCCGGGTCCCTGGTCTGTTGAAAACCTCTCCCCTCTGTGGGCCTAAAAGGAAGAAATATTTGCTTCATCTACACGACAGAAGTTTTCTGGAATGGCACGAATAGAATTTGGTACACGTACCAAAAACAGTATTTCATCATGCATCATACAGTATTTCATTCACCGAGCCTAGCCTAGGTCTATTGACATGTACTTTTTTAAAGAAACTTTGATCCGGGTTGGTAGCCAGTTTCTTCTGTAGGCCATTTTGCTATTAACTTCTAACGCTCTAAAGGTAGAATTAATTCATTTTTGTTAAAAGGGCTTCAAACTTACCTTTTAAAATCTCAAAACAAGTTATAACAAAAATTTCAAGACATTTATCTATAATTTATAGTGTCAAAACATTTTTGCATTACCTGGAAAAATTGGAGCCGCAAAATTACAAATGTTTTTCTAATCCAGGTAGCACGGTTTCTTAATTTTTGACAAATGCACCTGCGGTTTCTTTTCTTACACACGTACTTTTTTATAGGAAATTAAAAAATTATCAGATCTTCAGTACTGACAGTTTCTTAATAGTCTTATACATGGTTCTCCAAACTCACATTGTATTTATTGATGGAGGATCTCCTGTGCCTTCGTGAACGTGTCATAATCAGGTTTATGAAACCAGGCCTTTGTTTATACATAACTCGAGTAGTACCGAGTAACAAAGTACAACGAAAGGCGGAAGTTTGCTTCAAGCGAAAAAAACAAGCTTCAGACGAAATAGAAAAGTTTCTTAAGTAATAATTTTCCAGTACTCGAGTTCCTTAATTTTTTGGTGATTTGAGAGCTGAGTTTCTTATAAAGAGTTTCTTATAAAAAATACGTGCAGTGCAAGCGGTTTCATATAAAAATCTCAGTATGTAGTTGGAATATGGCTTGAATAGGTGCAATTAAACATTTATGCTCTTCGACGACTCTTAAATATACTACTTTCATTTTATTTCACAGGAATGAGTTGGAGCGAGCATTTCTCGAGCTACTAGAATTTAACATCAATGTTCCAGCAAGTGTATATGCAAAGTATTATTTCGACCTGCGAGCTTTGGCCGAGCAGAATAACCTCATTCTTCCAACAGAACCTTTAGATAAAGAACGAGCAAAAAAATTAGAGGTATTAAATTTGTTATTTTTGTTTATAGATTACGTTCGCCGGTATATGTACCTCAAAACATGTACACAATTTACTTATTACAAAGAATCTTAGGGGTGATAATTTTTTTCATTGTATGCTCCTATCCAATAAAATTATTTCCCTAGGGGGTTTAAATATTATAATATCAAAAATTCTACTTTAATTTATTGTTGAAGTTTGTCTTTTTGCAATACATACCTCAAAACATGCATGGACATATTCACCCAAAATTTTGAATCTGACTCCTAGGGCCCTAATGTTTTTTCTTGTATCATTGCACTAAATTGTCTCATTAGCATTACATGAAATGCAAACTTTATTGAAGCTTTATACCCACTGCACTACAAAACTAGCACACATGCACTACATGTATGTTTTGAGGTACACATACCTGGAACAACTTTGAAACATCTTGAATTCTTCAACGCTGCAATTTTGAAATGTAACCAAGATATCAAAAAATGCACGTTACTTACAGACATTCTCTAAAGGTTGTATAAAAAGGCTACGGGGCGACTGGCATAAATGAGATAGTGATATTCTGCAAGTCTCGTGTGCTTTCATTTGATGTATAATTTTTGCAAAATTGGTCGCGAGGGAATTTGCAAGGTGTACAAAAATAAGCAGAGGTCAAAATGAGGTGGCACTTCTTTTCGACATTGTTCTCATTGTGTGTTCATTGGAAGAAGGGAACTGACCTCTTTAATTGTTTTGGTTCTTTAATGAACACAAGAAGCTTTCACAGTAACATTCATAAATTATTTATATTTTTTTGGACAAAAGCAATACTGTTGTAAACTGTGTAATTTTGGACAATAATACCTCTTAGCTCAAACTTTAGCTGCTTCATGTTTATTCGAAAGAAATTCTTAAAGCAAAATATTTTAACTTATATTTGAGACAGTTTCTGATGAAGAATTGGCTTCATTCATATCTATGTTGCTTACTGCTAGCTTTTTAACTCCCTGGTGGCTTAACAAGGTCCACGAGTTGAGTGAACAGGCTGTACACAGGTTGAGATTGTGAGATAAGAGAGCAATTCACAAAAATATTTACATGATGAAAGGACAGAGGTCAGACTTTCGTCAAACGATACAATAGACTTTTTAGCTATTCTACAAGAGTCTGAATCGAACGATATTTGTAGAATTTTCGAATGTGCACAATAGTGTTAGAAGCTCCAACGCAACTCAGCCTACAAAAATGTACAATAATACCGCTCGATCCAGACTCTTTTGTAGAATAGCTAAAAGGTCCGTTATGTGGACAACAAGCGCCACCTCATTTTGACCTATGCTTAACTAGCGAACTATTTTGCAAAAAGTATATATCAAGTGAAAGCATACGAGTCGGGCTTCCAGAAAATTTCATTTATATATCAGACCTTTTCTTTTCATTTTATGGTCATTTTAAAAGGTTTGTGAAATATGAATATTCTTTTTGCAGGCCATTGCACGAATATGTGAAGACAAATTACAAGATGTTTCAATGAAAGCACTTGATCGATCAAGCAGTATGGACGATTTGAGGAGGAAAAGACGTAGCTTAGCTGTACTCTCATAGTGATAATACTGGTATGGTATAAGTACTATAATTATCAATGTTGTTATGACGTGACGTAATCAGCTAACATATACCGGGTGACTAAAAAACGTGGGGCGTTTCAACCTCGTTCCCAGGGTGTTCTTACGTCATACGCTGATCAGGAATCCGAGTGAACAGCAACGAACTCACTCTGGGGACGAGATTGGGGGCGTTTGTCAATTCATTTATTTTACTCTTCTAGTTTATTTCTTTAAGATTTGTTGCATAGGAGAAAGGCTAACGTAGACCGGGTGCGCCAAAATTAACTATCCACTTTTGACAGGCCACGATAAATCGTACACTAGACCGATTTTGAAGATTTATGACTTAATCTTTAGCAGAAGTCCAGACTTAGATTCTAGTATTTTTTGTAACTTTTTAAGGTCTTCTATTTCTTGAGCTATAAGCGAGTTTCTTAAGATTTTGTTCTCGAAAACTCTGAAAACGATCAAAAGCCTCGATCAGATTTTGTAAAGGCTCGACTTAAATGGACAAAGAGAACACTTTTTCGTGGTGAGTTGGGGATTTAGAAATCGCTTACAACCGCCCTGTTGCGAAATTGTGGAGTAGTTGCAATGACGCGCCAAGCCAAGCCGTTGCCCGCATGACAATTCAACGAGAGTTCATGCTTACTTGACTTCATGGCGCTTCACTGTTTGTCTTTTAACTCCCTTGACACAGGAACGCAGTACCTACTACCTGCACGAAAGTATAAAATCAATGAAATTACAAAGAGAACGAAATTCCTTTGTATGATTGAAAGTAATGTTACATTTCTCCCATCACTGAGCAAACGCACGTGTAGCAAAGTATAACTAATCGATTTCTAAGATTTCTAAGTAACATCTTAAGAAGCTCGCTTATAGCTCAAGAAACAGAATACTTTAAAAAGTTACACAAAATACTAGAATCTAAGTCTGGACCTCTGCTAAAGATTAAGTCATAAATCTTAAAAATTGGACCAGTTTACGATTTATCGTGGCCTTTCAAAAGTGGATAGTTTTTTTTGGCGCACCCGGTATATGAAAATTCTTTGGTTGAAATTGGTCTTTCCGTTCCATCATTCTGAGCGATTTTAGTAAAAGGTGTTTCAAAAGTTTCCTGAAATAGAATTTCAATTTGATAACTTAGATATGACAATTTATTTGGTTGAAATCGATCTTTCCGTTTCATAATTACGAGCGATTTTAGTAAAAAGTGTTTTGCAAGTTTCCCTAAATAGACCTTCAATTTGATGTATATTCCATGCACGTGTGAACTTCTAAACCATGACAAACATAATGTTTCTCTACCGAAAATTTGAAACAATACATTTATTTTGTTGAGACACAAAGCGAAGAACTATTGCTATTTAATTTATATCGCTAGGGGACTGTTCATTTGATTGTCATTATTCTGAAGCAGACGGTTCACTAAAATCGATAAGTTTTTCACCGAAATCACTTCATGACAAAATCGTAAATAGCGTTGGAAAGAAATGACCGATGTTAGCAAATTAATATTTTATAACTAATTTCATCGTTCTTCTGCAATGTACAACTTTAAGAAAGACAATCTGAGTTGTTTTTCGCCAAGATACGGTTTGACAAACCCCCACGTTTTTTCTGGCTTACTGGGTAAATGGCAACCATTTCCAAGGTAACTGCACACAATTTGTTATGGTTTGTTCACTGACCTTATACCTTACTCCTTGATAATTTCACCGCATTTAAACAAGCTGAGCAATGGTTTCAATCAGTTTAAATCAAGGCAGGTGAAGAGTGAAATAAACCAGGTTGGTGAGATGAGAGTTTCGATCGTTAAAGAACGCCGGTCAACCAGCATCCTTTGCGGTCGCGCTTTGTAGAGAATGTTGTCATATTAAAATGGCCGCCGCAGTCGAAAGGCAACAAGCGAAGCGCGCAAAGAATGCGGGTTGATTGGCGTTCTTTAAAGCTGGTTTAATTCATGCGTGAACGCTGTTTTTGGAAACCTGTTTTGAAGGGAAATCGTTGAACCTCCTTAGAAAGTTGTTTGAGTCAATCTGACAAGTGGTTGCTAATTAATGCCACAAGAAAGTCAAAATAAGTAGAAAAGATTATAAAAAGGCTAATAGTGCTGTGGCATTATGTTTAAAAAACACTATTAACCCTTTTTCAAATATAGAAAAAAAATTAATACAGCGCTAAAACCCTTTCTTTCCATGATTACTTGATGCTGATATTGGTGGAGAACAAAGTTTTTGGGGCAGCCACTTATTATGACTTTCTTGTGCCATAAATCAACAACCACTTGTCAGACTGACTCAAACAAGGTCTTACACTCTAAGTTGAAGCCTATCCTGTTTAACTGTATAACAAACGGGAAAATCGAAGTGACAGCTCCCACACAGCAGCCGCACAAACGGATCACAGTTTTTTGGGAATACCTTGTATACCCCGAGTGTATGCCTGATAAGTTAGGTGAACGAACCATAACAACTGTAATTTTTATGTCATTATCAAGTAGATTAGGGTACTGAATTTTGCTCCCAAACCGCATTGTATATTTCTAATTGTTATGTTTAAATAGAATAGTGCGAGTAGGCTGGCTATTTACGTGGCTACTTGCAGTAACTTAGTACATACCTTCTTTGAGTAAGAAAGGTGCTAAGTAGCATCATTTTTCCTTTTTAATTCCATAGGCTTGGTCACCAATAAAAAGTCATAATATTTTAGTGATTTTCAAGGTTTTTATTTTGATTTACAGAGGAAGATCTTACCTGGACTTAGATATCCTGTTTTTAGTTTATTTAGACTTGATTTAGTAAAATAAGGACTTGATTTCACCCCTGGCCAACGAGCAAATATTGTATATCAAGTGTAAATTCAATTCTATGCATAGTTTGATGCTCCAAACTCCTAGAAGCAGAAATTCGACAGACTGTTTAGTGAATGTCCAGGGCAATAAAAAACTACAACTTTTTGAACGGCAAACGTAATGTTTTGGCAGTCCTACAGGAGAATGGCTAGACTGATTTCCTATGACCCTTGTGTCCCTGCGGTAAAACCTTGCTCAACAAGGACTCATAGTGAAACAGTGAAAGAGATGACCCTGCTTAGGCCCATTCTAAGCTATCACCTGGCAGAAACGAAATGCAGCGAAAATCCCATTCGGCACACAGTTAATGACGAAAACTCCGCATACTTAAGAAGTCGATTGAAGCTTGAATCACAATGGAATTCGTCGAATCTTGCGAGCTGATTGCCACCACAAGTTCTTGTGGCGAGGGCCTAAATAGGGTTGTTAAGTTTGTCAGAGTAATACTATGAGTCTCTGTGTTGACCGATGCGATATCATCCAAGTCAAAGAGCACAGGGAGGCAAGGGACTCAGGTAGTAAGCAAACGGAACGGTCAGAGTAACTGATTATTGTCGCCCATGCGCTTATATTCCTTATGTTTTTTATAATTTATAACACTCCTGTAAATTCCCGGATGAGCGAAAAAAATGTTTCAGGGTTTGAAAAATCGCTAAAATTCGAAATTTCAGTTAATATTGAATTTTTCTTTCTGAGGTTTTGGAAAAAAATCCCAAATTAAAGTTTGGTGTATTGATTGTTATCCATCCAATCAACGGCTCTCCATTGGCGACATTATGAATTTCTATTAGCTACCTGGTTTTGAAGCATACTACGAAATTGAACAGAAGTGTGAGCAGGTCTGCCTTTTTGTATCGTCAAATTATTTGTCGCGTCAAATAGTTGATCATGCTAAAAATAAATNCCTTATGTTTTTTATAATTTATAACACTCCTGTAAATTCCCGGATGAGCGAAAAAAATGTTTCAGGGTTTGAAAAATCGCTAAAATTCGAAATTTCAGTTAATATTGAATTTTTCTTTCTGAGGTTTTGGAAAAAAATCCCAAATTAAAGTTTGGTGTATTGATTGTTATCCATCCAATCAACGGCTCTCCATTGGCGACATTATGAATTTCTATTAGCTACCTGGTTTTGAAGCATACTACGAAATTGAACAGAAGTGTGAGCAGGTCTGCCTTTTTGTATCGTCAAATTATTTGTCGCGTCAAATAGTTGATCATGCTAAAAATAAATCTGGTGATCATGTACCAATCTTAAAAATCGTGAAATCGTAAAATGAGAATCGTGGGCAATATTTACGATGTCTTTTTCACACAAAATATGGGTTCCCAAGATATCATTTCAAACCCTTGCAAATAATTTATCATAATTGTTGTTAGTACTCAAAATATTTTGTGCTCTGATATATTACTGAACAAAAAGAAACTTTCAAGATTAGAAGCAAAACCCAAATTTTGCGGATTTTTCAAACGCCAAAACTTTTTTCTAACTCACTCGGCAGGTGTTATGCATTTTTATTATGGTATCCCTCTTTATTATGTACTCTTGGGTCTAAAGATTATTTTCCGTATTTATATTCTTTAGCGCAAACGTGCCTAAGTTAGCAGTGCCTTTGGTGTTTAATGGGAAAATAGGGGGGCGTTCATAAAGTACGCACGCACTGGTGTGGGCGTCAGATCAAAACTGTACGCTCTATATAAAATTATCTATTTTCCCTATTCAAGAAGCGTACAAGGCCCGGGGGCGCTCCACTATATGGGGGTGTGCCCTGCAAGAATTTCTGTTATGACCCAATCCCAGAATATAGGTGGGATTTTGAGACCCAATCCCAGAATATTGGTGAGGTTACCGACAAGTGTTTTCACTACAAATCAATTGTAAAATTGCTGTTTATCCTGAACCTAAACATTCCCAGAATTTCTGGTAAAGACTAAACCCCAATCCCAGAAAATGTCTACAAAAGTACATCCCATTCCCAGAATCTTCGGTTTGAAAATGGGGAAAATTTGCGTACGTATATTATGGTTGCCTCCTAGATAAGACCTCCTTGGGCCTTACATGCATTTATCGGTAGGGTCTGTGGGGGTAAAATTTGTGAGCTGAGTAAAATGAGTAGTGTTGATGACTGGAAAATGGTAGGTTCTGAACTGTTAAATCAACATTCGCAACATCAAAGGGGATTGTTCAAAACGTTATCGTAACAGAAAATATATGAATCAAGATGTTTAGGCCGTCAGGGCATTTAATCACATTTTTACCCCCATTTTACCCCAAGCTTACCCATTTGACCTCTGTAGACTCTGTAGATTTGTTTGTCTATCAAGTATCCCAAGCAGTTCCCTATGTTCAGTGAATATCAACATTGTAAATGAATTCGAATTTTGAAGTAATTTGTTTATGGAGGGTTTTTGCCTCTGAATGGCTGGCCCAAAAAAGTCCTTCGTTTTAAATCCTGGTCGTTCGCAAACGCAAAGGAAATTGTTCAATCTCAAATTATTCTTGTTCCAAGTAACGGTACCCTAGTCTTGAGCGGAGTTTTTGAAAATTGATGCCCGTCTTGGACACCCTTGTTAGTAAACCTTTGCGGTATATTTTCCGACAGTGTATCTAATTTTGTGAAAAAATTTCAAAAGCTTTCGGTTTGACTGTCTTGAAAAAGTACTTGGTGTCTCAAAATGATGTATCGGCGTTTGCCGAGCCGTACAATAAATTATACCCCGATTTCAGTGAATGAATCACCTACACGTTTTTTATAAGAAACTGGTTTATAAGAAACTAGTACTAGGATGGCCGAAAATTTAAGAAACTCTAGTACTAAATTCGAAAAGAGCTAAGAAACTTTCAAAAGCAAAATTGAAAGGTATATTGTTGAGCCCTTGTCCTTGAGTATTAACCAACCGTTTTATGTTTTGAACGTAAAACACTATCTTCCCACCTGATGTTTTATATGTCAAGAAACGTTTCTGCAGTAATGTTGAAAACTACATGATAATTCATGCGTTTAAAAAATAAGAAACAAATTAAGAAACTTTTTGTACTAAAATGCTAAAATGTTCATGTTAAATTGAAAAACTGTTTATGGCCTGATCCAAGTTTCTTATAGAAATAACATGTATCACTTTGAAGCGAAAAGGCCAACTTAGATGCAAAAATGTATTACACTAACATCGTTGTAGAGTTCTGAACAAGTTTACTTGGAAGCTATTTTTGAAGAGTTTTGAGAAAGCTAAAATATTACACTCAAATTTCTTCAAATGTTCAGCTTTGATAAGATCAAAATTGCATCAATTTTCTTGTAAGGAACTTACAAAGCAATCCATGTACATCGAGATGTACACATTAGGTTTTGCTCCTTGAAGGATTAGCATGCTCGCTTTCATTTCTTTGAAGCTGAAGCAGTGGGAAAACATTAGCGACATTTTTAATTCTCTTTGAGGTATTTTCAAAACAACGGGAACAACTCCCAGCAAAATACACCGTAACTCTATAATGGTAAGAGTAAGACCGATTTCAGTGAAATAAATATGTCCATCCAAGTTAGGCTTTCTGCTACAAAATGATCGGTATTTCATTCAAATCGGTGCATAAATCATGATAGTGCATTTTGGTAAACGCCGATACATCATTTTGGGACACCCGGTATAACGAAATGTCTATTATTCGAATCCTACATCCCCAGAGCACAACAGGCATTGTCATAGTACTCGGTACTGAACGCCCTCCTGCAAAAACGTTCCCTGGGGTGACTGGGGTTGTGCTTTAGGATGGTTATCTTTAAAACACGGAATGGTGGAATGAAATGGGACCAGTTCTCCTGGAATAATGGGAGCAGAGACCCAAAGCAGCTCGTTCCTCTCCCTCACATGGCAACAAAACTTCCCTGTCATTTTTCACAACATGACTAGAGAAAATTTAAAACAATGAATGTAGAATCAATGTGTTTGTAACGTTGCCTAAAAAATTTGTGTATTTAGAAGTATTAAATCATACTAGTGCTTCTAATTGAATTTGTTTTCATATTTGAAATAAATGGAGGTTTCGTTTTCTTCGTTTTGGTCTTAATATCTTACTTTGTGCTTCGTCTTGTGATGTTTTTGATTACAATAGTACACCTAGTAACAGGGGTCAATTTCCTGCGGTCAGGTTTTTCATAATTCTTTCTAAATTTGTGGGAGCAAATCGAGATCCAGCGACAACACCAAGTATCAGATCCGTTGTTTCAAATCTACCTGCGCAGACATGGTAGTAAACAATTCAAAAATATACTGCAGAATTTAGACGTTTCAAATTGATGTTACTATTCTTACAATGACTCACACTCACGGAACTACTTATAAACCTGAAAACTAGATTACAATAGAGTATATGGTCATGATTATGATGATATAGACTAAAGATTTACGTAATAACAACCTGTAGACTGATAGAATAAGAAAAGTTTAAAAATAGCAGTCAGGAATACAGTCCTACTACACAACGTCATGATATAATAATGCCTCTGGAATGCACTGCAAACAATTTGACCCCTAAGTACTGATGTTGTCTCGTGTTGTCTCTAATGCGTTCCAATGCGTTCTAACCTTCTCCAATATTGTTCTTTACATCAACCACCTTAACAATATGACAAATGATATAATCGTCANTATCTTACTTTGTGCTTCGTCTTGTGATGTTTTTGATTACAATAGTACACCTAGTAACAGGGGTCAATTTCCTGCGGTCAGGTTTTTCATAATTCTTTCTAAATTTGTGGGAGCAAATCGAGATCCAGCGACAACACCAAGTATCAGATCCGTTGTTTCAAATCTACCTGCGCAGACATGGTAGTAAACAATTCAAAAATATACTGCAGAATTTAGACGTTTCAAATTGATGTTACTATTCTTACAATGACTCACACTCACGGAACTACTTATAAACCTGAAAACTAGATTACAATAGAGTATATGGTCATGATTATGATGATATAGACTAAAGATTTACGTAATAACAACCTGTAGACTGATAGAATAAGAAAAGTTTAAAAATAGCAGTCAGGAATACAGTCCTACTACACAACGTCATGATATAATAATGCCTCTGGAATGCACTGCAAACAATTTGACCCCTAAGTACTGATGTTGTCTCGTGTTGTCTCTAATGCGTTCCAATGCGTTCTAACCTTCTCCAATATTGTTCTTTACATCAACCACCTTAACAATATGACAAATGATATAATCGTCAATGCACACAAGGATGACACCATAGATGATACCCTTGGAGTACAATTGACGCTTAAAAAGTCATGGTCCTGACGTTTGAGCTCAAGTTTTTTGGGGACAGGGAAAAGTTTCTCTTCATCAGTTTCATACAAACATATCGACACATTGTTAACATCATCAGCAATGATCTCCTTCGCGTGTATGGCGTCAAATTGTTCATCTCTTGGATGATCTCTTGCTTCGTGGATTCCGATTCCACAATAAGTCTTTGCCTGTAGTATATTTTTCTCTTGCTTGTTTTTCTCTGTCTCTACATTTTGATTATCTTCTTTGATAGCTATTCCAGCATCTGCTACACCCTGAAAGTCGTAGATCTGGAAATCAAGCTTCAATTCTTTGTTATTGGCACATAAGTTATTGGTCACCATTTTTCTTGGAATAAGCTTCATTTCTAAAATAATTCGTTGTGTTCCCCTAGCACAAGTTGAGCCAAGATCCCGGGGGGGGGGTACTCCCATTAAGGCCTGACAGGGGGTCCAGTCAGGGTCAAAGAGGGCCAAAGCTAAAATTTTAAAAAATACTCTCAAATGGTAGTGTGTTTTGACAATGACCCCCAAATAGTAGCATAAGAACCAAAATTATGCCATTTGGTAGCATCCAGTAATAACAATTTTTTCAATTAACAATTTCGTTGATTTGGGGAAGATAAAATCTTGTTCTAAATCTGAAATCAAGTTCGAACACAACCAACATCTAGTTTTGCATCTAGTTAGTCCTTTTGTACGCCCGTTTCGCATTTGATGTTAGGCTTATATAGCGTAATTGATTATCCATCTCGTCTACACGACCCGAGCGATGAGGACCCTAGGCGGGGAACAGTGACGGGAACGATTGTTGTCGTTGTTGTTCTCACGGCAGGGGTTCTTGATTGTTCCACATTATTATTTATGTTGGCCTGACGTCCAATGTGAAACCGGCTCAAGTATTTAATTGTAAATAAAAGTCTTTATATTTAGTATTTTGTATTGTATAATTAGTTGTATTTTAGGTTTATGTTTAATCCCAGGGGGTAGTCATGATATTTTGCTCCTCCTGGTACGGTCCTTGTAGTGTAGTATAGTAGATTGTAACTAGCGTCTTAGGTAAATTCTGTTGTTGTAAATTTTTAAATTGAATAATAAAAAAAAAAAACATCTAGTTGCTGATGAGGCCTCAGAAGTGAGGCGAAAGCTTCAACATTACGAAACAATTTAAATTTATGAGTGTTTAAAATAAATGGCAAGCAAAAAGACAAAATCTTGTTTATTTTTCGTAATAAGTCGCAATCTCAACTCAGCAATCAATTAGCAGTAACCCCTAAAGGGTAGCAATTACTTAGAATACCCCCAAGTGGTAGTGTTATTTCTATAGATTGGGCCATTTGGTAGCAATTTGGTAAGACCCTCAAACCGACCGGACCCCCCTGTCAGGCCTTAATGGGAGTACCCCCCGGGGCCAAGGTCAAGAGTAGTCTTTCCAAGCAGCTCATCAGCCTTCGTCTTTCTAACTCAACTGAGCATAAAACTTAGACTAAAATTGAATGGAATTTGTTTTACATTCCGATGGCCTAAATTCAACACCCACACGTGTGTCCTTAGCGAATTTTTCACTGACTTTCACTTACATTTTTTTTTCATTTCATTTCATATATTCATCAACCATAATAGGTTCTAGTAATCTAAAATACATGCATATAATACATGAAACATATACTAGCTATGTACTCTAGATTACAATAAATAAAGAGAAATAATTTTGAAACGTAACATAAAATATTAATGATATTCTAAAGGCCCCGTTACACTACGAGGATATTCCATCGGATATTCCCTAAATAGATATGATGAAATATCTGATCGAATATTTTCTAATATCTTGGGTTCTGCAGATATTTGTTGAGATAATCTTCTTGTCAAGAAAGTCCATTCATTTCAGAAGCGCGCGCTTAATTCAGTAGTCCTAAAAAGCGCGCGCTATTTCCATTTAGTGGGCCTAAACATGAACGAGGACATTGACAACATTGAAAGGGCACTTGTTTGCTCTATCATCGCTACATGTTCCACCATCATTCATGTGAATTCGATAGAAAATAGTGGAACGAGGAATAGGAAAGTGTGGTGCAAAGACTACTTTCGTGAATGTGATGAACTGGGTGCTTACAAGTTAACGTTCATTTTGGTTTAGTCCAAACGCAAACACCTTCCCCTTCTTCAGCAAAACAACAAAAAGTGTGCTCAGAAACTTGCAAGGCAGTTATGTCATGACGTCAGCAGACAGTCGGCATCTGTGATGTCTGCATTCCTGCAATTCGGATATTCGGAATAAAATCAAATCGATTTGATTTTATTCCGAGCAAGATCGGATATNAGCACAAATGCTGTAAGTTTTCAGCTTGAATTCCTCTTTCTCGAAGATAGAAATGGTAAGAACCTGTTGAATTCGTCTCTTGTTTGCAACACACCTGTCTTGTCCTATCTTGTTAGGCCATTTAGTTCACATTTTCTGGGTGTTCATCCAACCCCTGAGCATTGATTCTTCAATATCTCCGGATGTATTTATGTTAGCTTCACAACGAACAAATATTCACATAATGTACTAAATTTAGCATCTTTTAATGCCAGAATGGGTGGTGTCTGCGTACCAGAAAGGTTTAAGAAATTCAATTGAATAAACAAAAACTAAATGTTAATTCAAAAGGTTGTTACTTCTCTAAATCTTGTGATAGTTCTTAGTCTTTCTTTCTTAAAGTTGGCCTTCTGAGATTTGGCCCAGAAAAATTTACTGTAACCTCAAATGAAGTGTACAACAATTAAAACTGTTGTCTTGTTTCTCAAATACAGTATATATATCAAGTCTGCTCAGTGGCGGCCTGGTTTTTTTCGTCTGTAGGGGCCGGCAGTGAAATGGCGCCTCTTCATAACTGACATAGTTGTCAAGTTTCTAATGAGATGCAGTTTTCTTATGACTTTTAACCATGTCGAAGATAAAAAACTGACCTCTCACGTGATCTTAATTTGTTTAACCAGACCAGAGTTGCAAAAATCCTTGACCTTCCTCCAAACCTAGATTTCAAGGTCTCAGCTTTCCTCGTTTTATCTATTTTATAAATACAACGCAAGAAGGGCTTATATATTTATATCAAGAAAGGTATTCTTTGATCTTCAAATGTTATATCAGGACCGTTACGTGGCTTGAAAACTATGGCTCAAACTTTAGAAAGAGAAATTAAAGAAATGGTTCACACTCCCAGTAAAAAATTCACCAAAACAATTTTTGGATGATATTTGTCAATAATATCAACGAATCGTGCAGCGGCATGGCCAGGGTAAATTAACTGGGGTCATTGAAATGAGGAGGTCTGGGGGCTTTGCCCCCAGGAAATTATTTGAGGACACGCCCTTTTCTTTGTCTTAGAAGGTCTCTCCTGACCTCTTGTTTGGCAATACTAAAATGGAACCTTCGACAATTTTGTAAGTCTTCTGTACATCACCACCATATCTTCAGGAAACTTTTGAGTAAATACTCCTTAAGTTTGCTTAGAATGCCTCACTCGATCCAATGTTTGACAGTGCCAGACAGAAGTCAGACTTGGATAATTTTTCAGGAAAACTTTGAGCAAACACCCGTTACTATGGCTTGAAACCACTCTCTCGATCCAATGTTTGCCAATGCAAAATTATTACAATTTTGTGATAGTTGCTCTATCAATGTGACAGTTGCAAATTTTTTGAGGACATCAATCTTTACTTTCGCTAAGAACGACTCTCCGAATCACGTTCCACCATTTCTCGGAAAATTCTTAACCTTCCAAGAATTTTGAGGACGTTCTTTTGACAAAAGTGTGTGGCGAATACTCCCGTAGCCACGGCACTGGAATCGTATATTAAAATTATATCTACGTTGACTCAAATGAAATGTCAGCCTTATGTTATTGTGTTATAAATTAATTCTTTCGAACTGATGATCAGGCTGACTATTTTGTATAAAAGCGCCCTTGTATGTCTATGACGACTTGACGAAGGTATCCTTTGCAGGGGCGAAGCTAAACAAAGTTTTTGGAGGGGTGCTGACCCCGAATTTGCAGAAAAAAGGGCGTTTCTTGGGTTTGAATGTTGAAAGTGATGAAAATTGGCCGACCCCTCTTTGGCTACGCGCTTGATCCTTGACAATTGACCTACCTTGCCACGTGCTGCTGGATTATAGCTACGGCGCGTCCGTCAAACTTTGTCAAGCTTTGGCGCCCCTCTAAAAATGTCCGCTGGGGGGCCGTGGCCCCCTGGCCCCCTGCCAAGCCGCCACTGAGTCTGCTTTCAAAGATATATGTGGTCTAAACATTTGGAGAAAAGAAAGCCACATCCAAATTAGTGTCTCATTGTTCGAAAATCTATGGAGAGCCACATTCCATTTATAACCCCATCCATTTAAGGTTACTGTACCAATTCAAGACAATAAAATCTTCTTTTCAAATCATTTATTGTGATTTTCAGATATTTGGATAGCACGCATATTTACCTGCAATGTATGATTGTAATGTATGATGCAAGAGCACACAACTCTTGGGTATTTTTATTCTTTTTTGGCTCATAAATGCTCTCCATTATGACAAACTGAATGATGTAGAGGAGGTTCGCCCTACCTCGACCACCAATGGATTCCGACTCATGGAACTGCCGGACCTGAAATTTTGAAAACTGAAGGAGTTTGGGCCTAGTCTCTCTAAAACGCGAGCGAAAGTAGCTTGCTGATGTCACCTCCTTGATATTTCTTCGTTTTCATTGTTTTGTGTTGCTCACAAGAGTTACGATAATGTTTTGAAGTTGACCTACCTGCAACGAAGGTGTAAGTACAGTTCACTTTTCTGTTGATGTTTCCACACATCATATCTATTTTGACTAATTTCTCAACATGTCATTCAGTTAAAATGCAATAGGCTTCAGAACTGTTTCCTCCAACTCTTGTGGTTGAATACATTAACATCGAAAACTTTCGGACGGAAAACTTTCGGAAAAACAACTTCGGACAAAAAACTTTCTGACGCTTTTTCGAGAATTTCAGACAAAAAACTTTCGGACAAAACAGTTTTTGCATGATACCAAAATATAGTTAAAACTAACTGTAATTTTACGTTAATTAATCGTGGGCAGCTTAATCATAATAACAGCCTATCAATTTTCTCGTAAATATCAACTTACGTCCATCACCATCATTCGAATGGGAGTTTTTCGTGAGTCTGTTAAATGGCGTGCCCTACGTGCCCTCGTGCCCTAAAACTTTACGTGCCCTCGTGCTCTCGTGCCCTCGTGCCCAAATTTATGGCGTGCCCTCGTGCCCGCGTGCCCAAATTTTCAGCATGCCCTCGTGCCTTCAATGTCAGCGTGCCCTCGTGCCTCCGTGCCTAAATTTTCGGCGTGCCCTCGTGCCCTCGATGTCGGCGTGCCCTCGTGCCCGCGTGCCCAAATTTTCCGCGTGCCCTCCTGCCCTCCATCTTGGCGTGCCCAAATTTTCGGCGTGCCCTCGTGCCCAAATTTTCGGAGTGCCCTCAATTCCATAAAGATGTCGAGTCAACCTAATTGTGCCCAAATTTTGTCGTTCCAACGCAAGTAGGCATGTAATATGTTTCAATTTTTTTTATATATTCTTCATATCATATGACATCAGCAATTTTTGTTAAACAAGGAGGGAAGTGAGTTTGAAACCTCTATAACTGTTCATGTATCTTTTAAATACGAAACTGAAAGATTGATCCAGTACTTAAATTTTCTTAAAATTATCAGATTCCGAGTACTGAAAGTTTCTTAAAGAAGGTTGCTCAAATTCTCGCTGTTTTATCGGTAGGGAATTCCTGTGCCTTCATGAACTTTTAATGGCTAATTTTATGGAGCCATGCCTTTGCCTCAAGTAATACCGAGAAAAGGTAACAGATTCCAGACAAAACACAAGATTATTTTCTAGTACCAAAGTTTCTTGAATTTTTAATAAATTAGAGCTAAGTTTCTCAAAAACGTTTCTTACAAAAAGAACGAGTATTGGTTGTGGGGCAGTTTGCTTTTGAAACATTTGTGAGGTTTGGTTAAATTAAACCCTGGTCTGCGAGAAGCCTAAATCGCAGGCTAATTGACCTCATGCTGTAAAACCTTGAGACTGAATTTCCAGATTTATTGAACTTTTTGTTAAGTGTGACCTTTAAACTTTGATAGAGCAGACATTATGAAACCGTATGCTTTCTAGACCATATTCAAGTAAAATTGAGGAACGCAGTACAAGAAAAAAGTGAAAATATGCCTTGGGCTACCTAGGCTAAACGAACAAAGTTTCTTAGATAATCTTCTCCAGTACTCAAGTTTCGCTATAAAACGAACAGAAGAACAAGAATTGCTAAGAAGATCATTTCTATTTTATATTTCAAATTGCGACATTCTATAGTTGACTAATCAAAGTTAGTGACAAATGGAAATTAGGGACGATCCAGTATACAAACATATCCGATCATTTATAAATTATTTCATATACCGGGTGTCCCAAAAAAACGCTACTGATTTTATCCGGGCTGGCGACAAGAATTTTGGTCGAATAAATCCCTAATAATTTTTGAAGTAATACTCGATTGCTAACTTGAAGATAAATGCCTTGTTTGTTGCTATTGGCGAATTTAAAGTTGAAATATTAATCTTGAAAGTCCAAATTTGCCTCCACCTCCAAACCAGAGCTTTTGGGTTTTGGCCTAAACTGCAAATGCGCTGTTTTGGGAATCTCCTGAATCATAGCTAAATACGAGNACGCTGGGCACGCATGGCACGCGATTTAACAGACTCGTTTTTCGTCAGTTTGAACGATGGTAAAACTAGCTGTGAACCCAGTTAAAAAGGTGCTGCCATACGGGATTTTTATAAGAATCCCTTCAAGGAACCAACATTTCATCTTCACGGACAACAAAAACCAGACATAATATGCATCAATGGATAACTATATTTAAAATATGTTTATGTTATTATATTTATGTTTACACCGGGTGCGCCAACAAAAACTATCCACTTTTGACATGCCACGATAAATCGTACACTAGACCGATTTTGAAGATTTATGACTGAATTTTTAGCTAAAATCCAGAATTAGGTTCTTGTATTTTTTGTAAATTTGTTAGTCTTCTGCTTCTGGAGCTATAAGCGAGTTTCTTAAAATTTCCAGTCTCGAAAACACTGAAAACGACCATAAATCGTCGATAAAATTTTCTTGAGACTCGACATGAATGGACAAAGAGGAAACTTGTTCGTGGTGATTTGGAAATTTAGAAATCGATTAGTTATATTGTGCAGTACGAGTGTTAGTTAAACAGCCGCCCTGTTGCGAAATTCTGGAGTAGTTGCAATGACGCGCCAAGCCAAGCAGTTGCCTGCATGACAATTCAACGAGAGTCAATGCTTGCTCGAACTCATGGCGCTCACAGGAACGCAGGGCCTACTATCCTGCACGAAAGTATAAGATCAATGCAATTACAAAGAGAACTACATTTCTTCGTATGATTGAAAGTAATTTTACATTTCTCCCAAGATTTAGCAAAGGCTCGTGTAGCAAAGTATACCCAATCGATTTTTTAATTCCCAAATCACAACAAAAAGTTTTCTCTTTGTCCATTCACGTTGAGTCTTTACAAAATCTGATCGACTTTTTTTTAACGTTTTCAGAGTATTCGAGAACAAAAATTTTAAGACACTCGCTCATAGCTCAAGAAACAGAAGATTAAGAAATTTACAAAAAATACTAGAATCGAATTCTGGATTTTAGCTAAAGATTAAGTAACAAATCTTAAAAATCGGTCCAGTATACGATTTATCATGGCCAGTCAAAAGTGGATTTTTTTGGCGCACCCGGTAGGAAAAGCAACGAGTGTGATTTAATACGTTTCTTTGTGTTTTTCTATTTTCAAAGAATTTAAAACTTTCGGACGAAAAAACTTTCGGACAAATCCAGATTTCGGACAATTAAACTTTGGGACAAAATTTTGACCGAAAGTTTGATCGTCCGAAACTTTTTAGTTTTAATGTATCCAAAGAAATGTCAAGAATCGCACACAAAATTCAATTCAAGTATACATTCTCAGCAATCAATTAATTTACAATAATACGAAGAGCGATGTTAAATTTAACTGATACAGCATGAAGAAGAGTAGCAAAAATATATTTAAGTTACATTTCATTAAGCTGAAGGACATATAGAAAGAACTCTGAAGAGAGCTTTCAAAGCCATATCCCTGTTTACGTGGAATAAAGGTACGAAATTAATATTCATGAAATATATACTTCAAACCGTTTTCATTATATTAATGTATATATATTTATCAAGCATCTAAAAGAAAAATAAAAAGGTAAAATACATGGGGAGGGGAAAGAGTAAAGAAAGAAAGATCAGGTATTAAGGGAGGAAGAGGATTTACCAATGGAGCAATTTTGCATATTTTTGAATTTTTGTCAGCGCTAGGAAATTTATGTTCATGCAGAATATAGGATGAGACAGCATGTTAATATTTACTTAGTAGCCACACTTCGTATTTTTTTGTAAATAGTTTATTAGATATTGAGCTACGAATATTTTGCGGTATTGCGTTCCAAACCTTTACTCCAGATCTAGTAATAAATTGGCGTTTGTAGTTTGTTCTTATTGAAGGTTGAGAGAATTGGTCAGTCACTGATTGTCTTGTGTTATAACTATGTATTGAACTAACAGTTTTAAAGAGATTTAGAAATTGGTCATCTGCTTGTCCTTTGAAGATGTCGAACATGAATTTAGCACATTCAGTTTTAAAACAGTCTCGTCTAGATTCAAAAGTTTAAGTGATTTGAAGAGAGGCTGGCTATGTGCAGTCCATGGTTTGAGAGTCATTAATTTAACCGCCCATTTAAGATTTATTCTTAGAGGATGTAGGATTGTTTTATAAGCTCCACCCCAATTCAGTAGTCCGTAGTTTATAAGGGGGAAATAAACGCATGGAAGATATTGAGGAGTATGTTGCCTGGGACAAAGTGCCGCATTCCAGGGGGGGGGTACTTAGTATATTTGTCCGACGGGGACATGCCGTTTTTCAGGGTATCGTTTTCGCCTCTTTTTTCTAGCGCCGGGTATCGAAAGAAGGCAATTTTCTAGAGCCGGTTGTCAAAAGGGTGTATTTTCTTAAAACAGGTTGTTGCTTGGCCAGATTTTTACGTTTTGGAGTGTACTTTTCGACGATTTTTTCTAGAATCGGCTATCGTTCGGAGGGAAAAATTCTGGAGCCGGGTAAAAATGTTTGTCTTTGGTGGGCACACCCCCGTACAATTGAAAGTCAAGTACCCCCCCCGGGCGGTTTTCCTGCCTTCAATAATAATAATAATAATAAAAATCAATTTGTTTAAAGTTGGTAATATACGTCTATAGTACACATCAAGAGATATGCACTAATTAATACCAACTATCTACATAATATACAAAAATAACTAAATTACAATACAATCCAACTCTTTACATATCTATTTACAAACTCTGCAGGTACATGTCTTTCCATTCCATTCTCTGATTTGTCGTTTGAAAGAGAGGACACTATCACAGCTCTTTACCACATCAGGTATGCTATTCCACAGGTAGCTGCCTCTGTATGTAATAGAATTTGCCCAATAAGTTATNCAATGATTCCAAGGCTCTTTGCAACTTGTATATTAACTTGTTGAATATGTGGTTTCCAACTTAGGTGTTGGTCTATCAATACACCTAGGTACTTTACATGATCTTTTTCAGCTATAGGTTCGTTGTTTATGTGAAGATTGATTTTTTGTGTACGTTTTTTTTTGTCGTGTGGTTATGATGAGAAAGTTGGATTTACTAGTATTGAGGGTTAATTTGTTAGCAATAAGCCAATCAGAGATGTTTTTCAGTTCAGAATTCATTATGGTTTCCAGTTTTTTGTGTACATTCAGTTTTTTGTGGGGAAAAAAAAGACTAGTATCATCAGCAAATAGATGAAAATCTAGTGCCCGAGATGCTTGAGGTAGATCATTTATGTACAAAAGAAACAATAAGGGGCCTAAGACGCTACCTTGATGCACGCCATGTTTAATATCGAGCTCCTCTGACAGCTCTTGGCCTACAAATACTCTTTGTGCTCTGTCACTTAAATAAGATTGAAACCACTTTAAAGCAACTCCTCTAATACCATAATGTTCAAGTTTCCAGGTTAATATCTTGTGGTCAACTGTATCGAAGGCCTTTGCAAAGTCAAGGAATATACAGCATGAATATTGTTTGTTTTCTATTGCATCGACTAGCTTGGTACATAAATCAAGGATAGCAAGTGTGGTTGATTTATTTTTCTAAAAGCCAAATTGATGTGGATACAAAACCTTACTTTTTTGCATAAAATTCATGACTCGAGAATACATGAGTTTTTCGAAAATTTTGTTGAATATTGGTAATAAGGAAATTGGACAATAGTTTTTGACCTCGTATTGAGAGTTTGCTTTAAATACTGGGATCACCTTGGCATACTTTAAGAGTTTTGAGTAGTATCCGGTACTGAATGATGCATTAATCAGCTGGGACAGAGGCTGCTTTATACAATGTGTCATGAGTTTAACGAGGCTAACTGGAATGTTATAAGAGTCTGCGGCATTGGATTCATCTAGGCCAGCTATTTCATCCCAAGACCTCAAACTCAGTTACTGGTTGGACAAAAAAGCTATTTACAAGTGGCTCCTTAAGATAATCTGTGAACTTACGCGTTGATTTGCCGAGTTTTTCGACTAGGTTTTTTGCTATGCCTGTAAAGTATTTATTGAACTGGTTTGCGACAACTTTTTGATCATTAAATGTAATGTGTCCATGTAAGTACAGAAAAGTATACATTCTGTCAAAATATGCTGATGCAATGCTGACGAAGAGCCTCGAAGAGCGCACTGTGATTGGTAGAATCTAACTGATCACATGTAGATCACTAGCAGATCACGTGCAAACTAAGATTGAAATTTGTCAACATGGCTGCCTGCTGTGAAGCCTCTATGCGTGTGGCACTGAGCTTGGGAACGGAAGAACGAGATCGAGAGCTGCTGAATTTGAAAGAAAGGTTTTTACAGAGTGCGTGATTATTAAAGTATCTATATACGAAATATCTATTTGCTTCAGTGGCTGTTAGACTTTATGAAGCCACAATTTCAGAGCCGTGTTCGNCTCGAAGAGCGCACTGTGATTGGTAGAATCTAACTGATCACATGTAGATCACTAGCAGATCACGTGCAAACTAAGATTGAAATTTGTCAACATGGCTGCCTGCTGTGAAGCCTCTATGCGTGTGGCACTGAGCTTGGGAACGGAAGATCGAGATCGAGAGCTGCTGAATTTGAAAGAAAGGTTTTTACAGAGTGCGTGATTATTAAAGTATCTATATACGAAATATCTATTTGCTTCAGTGGCTGTTAGACTTTATGAAGCCACAATTTCAGAGCCGTGTTCGGCTGTTCAGAGCGACAACATGAGACATGACTCTGCCGTCATCAAGCCTCATCGATTTTGGCAAAGCATGGTCAGGATCGAAAATAGTATTGTTTCTACCGTTGGTTGTTTGGAGATGAAAGGGTCACAAATTGTTGAAGTATCAAATGTTTACTGTCAGTCCTTTGGGTTCAGCTCTGCAAAACCGCACCGCAAGTAAGTAATCAGTCTCCTTGTATTACACCTGGTCACCTCGTAAACTCTTCCGCTGAACTGATCACATGAAAATATCACGTGAAATAGGTATGCCCCCCGCAAAGCCGCTGTACTTACATGGACACATTATCTTTAAGGTTAAAATCTCCAGAAATTGTTACTAGTTTATTCTCCTTAGAAATTTTTTTTGAGGACTGAATCAAGGTATTCGAGAAACCTTGTAGAGTTTTTTCGGGGATGGTTATAGATCATGCCAGTTACTAAATTTGGTCCAAGGGAATTTTCAATCTCAATCCAAAAAAGTTTCAAATTCGCATGCGTCGTCTATGTAGGTTTTACAGAGGTCTTTTCTTTCATCGAACTTGAGGTCTGATGACACGAAGAATCCACACCCACCGCATTTACTATTACCAGTCTGTCCTTTGAAAGCATGATACCCGGCAGGATTTAACATTTTAACAGCATTATTGTTTGCTTGGAGTGCCATGTTTCATTTAGAGCAATTACGCCAAATTTGAAATCGAGGCTGTGCAAGATGTCAAATGTCAGACGCAGGGCTTATTTTTGAAGAGGGAGCACTGCAACTGACTTCATGACGCCCCTTACTGTAAGTCCACCTGTGAAACTCTGTGAGTTCTCTAGGCTATTGATGTATTATGTGGTTGGAGGTGACTGAGGTCAAGAATGAGAGGGTTAAAAGCGGGAGTGAAAATTAACTTTATTTAGAAATCATTTTCGATGAAATTAGAATTTGTTATGTTACTTCTGGGGAAAGGAAAAATATTTTGGTGAATTAACAAGGGGTTTGGAAAAATTCTAATGTATGAAAAGTACTATTTCTGGGGTGGTCATTCTTGGGCGATAGGGCCTAAGTTAGGCGTTCCAGACCTATCCTTATTTGTGGGGTTCCAGCATGACAACAAGCAAATGCATGATGCAGATCTCACTTTGGGGTTTGTAGCATGAATCGAGGAGCCTATTCAAGGTGAGTTTCTCTCAAAAATTTTTTTTACTTAGCGGCAAGTCTTCTTTTAATGAAAAGTGGTTGAGGTAGGGCGAGCCTCCTCTATAATTTAACCAGGTTGTGTTACGTGTGACAATCAAGAAAGAAACACAGAGAGTTGTCACTGAAGAAGAGGGACTTTCATGTCCGCAAAGCAAGATTCACATTAAAAATCACATTCAGACTCAAAACCAGTTTCAACAATTAAGAGGAACATGGTCCCCATTGCCCCCAGGCACAAAATATGAAACCAGAAAATAAAATAAAAACAAGCTTTGCTATTTTTCTACAGTTCAGTGCATTTTCCAAAAAAGTTTCCCAACTATAATCTTAATCATAATATTCAAGGCTTATATTTTATCTTTTATCAATATCTTTGTTTACATTTGAATAATTATAGCCGCACGTAAAAACAACTGATACATTTACTATAATTTAACCAGGTTGTGTTACGCATGACAATCAAGAAAGAAACACAGAGAGTCGTCAGGACGAGCCTCCTCTATAATTTAACCAGGTTGTGTTACGTGTGACAATCAAGAAAGAAACACAGAGACTTTCATGTCCGCAAAGCAAGATTCACATTTAAAATCACATTCAGACTCAAAATCAGTTTCAATAATTAAGAGGAACATGGTCCCCATTGCCCCCAGGCACAAAATATGAAACCAGAAAATAAAATAAAAACAAGCTTGTTTTTTCTACAGTTCAGTGCATTTTCCAAAAAAGTTTCCCAACTATAATTTAACTAGGTTGTGTTACGCATGACAATCGAGAAAGAAACACAGAGAGTCATCAGGGCGAGCCTCCTCTATAATTTAACCAGGTCGTGTTACGTGTGACAATCAAGAAAGAAACACAGAGAGTCGTCACTGAAGAAGAGGGACTT
>REGM01000312.1:306260-319288 GCA_004194415.1 Aurelia aurita
GCTGAAATTAACAACTGAATTCGCGCCAAAATTGTTCGAAGTTCAAAACTTTAAAATGGCTTCGCACAAAATGGCGAGGAAAATGTTGGCCTTCTATTCTTCCATGTTCTCCAGTTTAGTTCCTTATTAGCTTTGAATTTTCAACTGTATGGGCTTTTATGACATATAAGATGTTTGAACTTAGAAATAACAAGGTATTGGCATCTTATCTATCATCACTGCAAATAAAAGGAAACATGTCCTTAGCTCGTCAACTATGACAAAAAGCGAGATCAGTATGGTTTCAGAAAGGCAGAACAGACCAATGGTGGCAGAATATGTTGGGTCAAAGTCAGAATGCTACTGAGAGCAACTGGAAGAAGAATTTCTGCATGACTAGAGACTGTTTTTATGAAATTGCAGCCCAGCTAGATCCGTATATTGCTCCAAAACATTAACAAACTTCGTGTTGCTCTGTTATTGCGCGAGCTGTGCCCAAAATGCGCGTGCGCAAAGTAAATTCTCAGCCGGGCTGGAAAAAATTGCGATTACATGAGAAATCTCAGCCCGTTTACCCGGGCTGGAAATCCCAGCCCGCCTAGCTATAGGAGGGCTGAAATTCCAGCCCGGGCTGAGTTTTCAGCTCGGATTGAAACTGTTTCATGTAATCGCAAACTCAATTTTACAAAGAGATGACTGGAGAGGAGGGCTGAGTTTTCAGCCGGGTTAACCAGGCTGAAATTCCAGCCCGGGCTGAAAACTCTCATATAATCGGCCCCTAAAAATCCTTTCAACACAATCAGACAAACTCGGTAATTTAGAAACTCGGTGAAGCATCCTGAGAGAATTCTGTGTTCGGAAGGTCCTTTTTCAAAACTCGGTGTTTTTGAGACCTTAAGATACTTGAAAAAACCAAGGTTTTCTGGGGAAATCCCAGTTTATCGGAACAATCGACTTTTAGAAAAGCCGATTTTTCTGACGTGAAAGTCATCAGAATTAGAAAAACCAAGTATTTCTGAAAACCTCGGTTTTTCTGGTGAAAAACTCGGTTTCTCTGGTGAAATGAATAACTTGCTTTTTCTGACAGATAATCTTGGTTTTTATGACAAACCGAGTTTGCAAGATACGCCTACGCAGTAGAGAGCAGTCTGTATCTCTTAATATCTTTTGTAACTTGTTTATAAATTTCTTTTAATTCTAAAGTATTATATAATCTAGATTGGAATTATCATGAAAGGTTTCCATTATTGTTTCTTAACGAAAACTACTTTTCTGGGAAAATCTTTTTCAACATGTATCACACATTAAAGGATTCTCTAGTATGATTTCGTTCATGAGTACATTAACATCGAAAACTTTCGGACGGAAAACTTTCGGAAAAACAACTTCAGACAAAAAACTTTCGGACGCTTTTTCGAGAATTTCGGACAAAAAAACTTTCGGACAAAACAGTTTTTGCATGACATCAAAATATAGTTAAAACCAACTGTAATTTTACGTTAATTAATCGTGGGCAGCTTAATCATAATAAGAGCCTATCAATTCTTTCGTAAATATCAATTTACGTTCATCACCATCATTCGAATGGGAGTTTTTCGTCAGCTTGAACGATGGTAAAACTAGCTGTTAACCCAGTTAAAAAGGTGCTGCCATACGGGATTGTTATAAGAATCCCTGCAAGGAACCAAAATTTCATCTTTACGGACAACAACAACAAGACATAATATGCATCAATGGATAACTATATTTAAAATATGTTTATGTTATTATATTTATGTTTATACCGGGTGCGCCAAAAAAAACTATCCATTTTTGACAGGCCACGATAAATCGTACACTAGACCGATTTTGAAGATATATGACTGAATCTTTAGCTAAAATCCAGAATTAGATTCTGGTATTTTTTGTAAATTTTTTAGTCTTCTGCTTCTAGAGCTATAAGCGAGTTTCTTAAAATTTCCAGTCTCGAAAACATTGAAAACGACCATAAATCGTCGAACAAATTTTCTAGAGACTCGACATGAATGGACAAAGAGGACATTTTTTCGTGGGGATTTAGAAATCGATTAGTTATATTGTGCAGCACGAGTGTTAGTTAAACAACCGCCCTGTTGCGAAATTCTGGAGTAGTTGCAATGACGCGCCAAGCCAAGCAGTTGCCTGCATGACAATTCAACGAGAGTCAATGCTTGCTTGACCTCATGGCGCTTCATTGCTCGTCTTTTTAGCTCCCTTCACACAGGAATGCAGGGCCTACTACCTGCACGAAAGTATAAGATCAATGCAATTACAAAGAGAACGACATTTCTTCGTATGATTGAAAGTAATTTTACATTTCTCCCATCATTGAGCAAAGGCTCGTGTAGCAAAGTATACCCAATCGATTTCTAAATTCCCAAATAACAACGAAAAAGTTTTCTCTTTGTCCATTCACGTTGAGTCTTACAAAATCTGATTGACATTTTTTTATCGTTTTCAGAGCTTTCGAGAACAACAATTTTAAGAAACTCGCTCATAGCTCAAGAAACAGAAGATTAACAAATTTAAAGAAAATACTAGAATCTAATTCTGGATTTTAGCTAAAGATTAAGTCATAAATCTTAAAAATCGGTCCAGTATACGATTTATCATGGCCTGTCAAAAGTGGATTTTTTTGGCGCACCCGGTAGGAAAAGCAACGAGTGTGATTTAATACGTTTCTTTGTGTTTTTCTATTTTCAAAGAATTTAAAACTTTCGGACGAAAAAACTTTCGGACAAATCCAGATTTCGGACAATTAAACTTTGGGACAAAATTTTGACCGAAAGTTTGATCGTCCGAAACTTTTCGGTTTTAATGTAGTACAATAGTTGTTCTGGCTAAATGATTTTCTACATGTATCGCAAATAAAAGGTTTCCCTCAATTATGAGTTTGTTTATGTCTTTCGACATCACCTTTGCGACAAAATCCTTTTCCACATGTATCACAAATGTAAGGTTTCTCTCCAGTATGAATTCGTGTGTGTGTTGTGAGATCGCTGCTGTCAGTATATCCCTTGCCACAGGTATCACAGACGCAAGGTTTCTCTCCAGTATGAATTCGTTTACTTCTTGTGAGATTACTGCTGGTGGTACATGTTTTCCCACATGTATCACGTTTGTAAGGTTTCTCTCCATTATGAGTTTGTTTATGGCTATCAAGTTCGCAGTTCTCTCCAGTATGAATTCGTTTGTGTTTTGTGAGATTGCTGCTGACAGAAAATCCCTTACCACAGGTATCACAAATATAAGGTTTCTCTCCAGTATGAATTCGTTTATGTTTATCAAGATCAAATTTCCGAATACATACTTTTCCACATAAATCACAAATGTAAGGTTTCTCTCCAGTATGAATTCGTGTGTGTGTTGTGAGATTGCTGCTGTCAGTAAATCCCTTACCACATGTAGCACAGACGTAAGGTTTCTCTCCAGTATGAATTCGTTTGTGTTTTGAGAGATTGCTGCTGACAGAAAATCCCTTACCACAGGTATCACAAATATAAGGTTTCTCTCCAGTATGAATTCGTTTATGTTTATCGAGATCAAATTTCCGAATACATACTTTTCCACATATATCACAAATGTAAGGTTTCTCTCCAGTATGAATTCGTGTGTGTGTTGTGAGATCGCTGCTGTCAGTAAATCCCTTACCACGGGTAGTACAGAAGTAAGGTTTCTCTCCATTATGAATTCGTTTGTGTTTTGTGAGATTGCTGCTGACAGAAAATCCCTTACCACAGGTATCACAAATATAAGGTTTCTCTCCAGTGTGA
Organism: Aurelia aurita; assembly: GCA_004194415.1. NCBI lineage: Eukaryota > Metazoa > Cnidaria > Scyphozoa > Semaeostomeae > Ulmaridae > Aurelia > Aurelia aurita. The sequence goes on from REGM01000312.1 coordinate 310,031, forward strand.
ATTCGTTTATGTTTATGGAGATCAAATTTCCGAATACATCCTTTTCCACATATATCACAAATGTAAGGTTTCTCTCCAGTATGAATTCTTTTGTGTGTTGTGAGATCGCTGCTGACAGTAAATCCCTTACCACAGGTAGCACAAACGTAAGGTTTCTCTCCAGTATGAATTCGTTTGTGTGTTGTGAGATTGCTGCTGACAGAAAATCCCTTACCACAGATATCACAAACATAAGGTTTCTCTCCAGTGTGAATTCGTTTATGTTTATCAAGATCAAATTTCCGAATACATCCTTTTCCACATATATCACAAATACAAGGTTTCTCTCCAGTATGAATTCTTTTGTGTATTGTGAGAGCGCTGCTGACAGTAAATCCCTTACCACAGGTATCACAGACGTAAGGCTTCTCTCCATTATGAGTTCGTTTATGACTATCAAGTTCGCCTATCTGACTGCAGCTTTTTCCGCATGTATCACATATGTAATGTTTCTCTCCAGTATGAATTCGTTTATGCCTAACGAGATGAGCATTTTGACTAAATCCTTTCCCACATGTAGAACATTTGTAAGGTTTCTCTCCATTATGAGTTCGTTTATGATTTTTGAGAATAGTGCTGGTGGTACATCCTTTCCGATATGTATCACAAATGTAAGGTTTCTCTCCAGTATGAATGTTTCGTTTATGAACATTGAAGTTGCTACTTTTATTAAATTCTTTTCCACAAACATCACAAATATAAGGCTTTGCTCCGGTATGAACTCGTTTGTGTCTGTTTAGACTTCTATTGTCATTAAATTCTTTTCCACAAATATCACAAGAGTATGTTATTTCTTCAATCTTGATTTGTAAATCATTTTTATGAGAAATCAGGTCTTTGTCGACATCACTGTGATTTAGTCCTTTTTGAAACATATTACACTCACACAGTATCTGCCCAGAATGGACTTGTTTGTGTCTATCTAAATCATCATTAAGACTAAATCCTATTCCACATACATCACAAATGTAAGATTTATCTCCAATATCAATGTTTCGTTTATGTGCATCAAGGCAGCTATTCTCCGTGAATCCTTGTCCACAGATATCAGAAACAAATGTTGAATCTCCTGAAAATTTGTTTTTATCTGTGATGAAATCACACGTGAGATATGCAGCATTAGTATCTCCTTCTCCAAATCTTGCATAACAGTTGGCTCCTTCTTCAATCTTAAATTGTAAATAACTTCCATCTGAGATCATCAATTCATCAACATAATTGTCATCACCAGAGTCAGAGTATCTTTCACGCTTTATTGAAAATTGAACTTGGACACTCCTATAGGAAGTTTCTTGGTTTCTCATCAGAATTTGCTTTTCCGTGCATTGTGTTGATAATTTGCCATATGAAGAACCCAACTTCATGCTATCTAAAATTCAAATAATAAAAAGAAATTCGATGATTGATCAAATATGAAGGGAAAAATGATCACATCAGGTTTCAAACTCGGGTTTCTCGTGTGGGAGCAAAAGAGGCCTTACACTTTCCCAACTAAATGTTGTTGAACAATCTGTACTGCAGTTGTGGAAAATGATAATAACCAAATGCCACAAAGGATGATGGTTAACGAGGGCTCTTTAAGCTCCAAACATTGATTTACCACCACCTTTCTTACCAACCAGCCTACTAAGATTACTTGAGTCAAATGTGAACATAGAAATGCCAACAATAAAGAGCATCGAGGAGCGTCCAGCGTCTTCCACTCCCATCAAATATCTACAGTCTGGCTCTTGCCAATAGACAATAGATGCCATCGGCGATTTTTTTCACCATATGCCTGCTCTACTGGATCTACACTTTCTACTGTTACTGGTTAAAAATACTTTCCAAAATGACCAATATGATTGTTGCAATGAAAAAAAGTGAATTTCTTATGTTTTTTTGTTATTCGTAAGTACATTAACCCAGCATTTCATTTTTATTTCATGTACCTGCTACACTGCAAGACGATGGCCATCTCTCGCAATGAAAAAAAGGGACGTAAATCATAAACTTATACGATGTGTTGGCTCATGTTATTTTGGGTTTCCAATCTTATAAACTCACAACGATGGCAGTAGTTGGATAAAGGCCTGGAAGCAAGGTTTATCGAAGAGGAAATCACGAAATCATTCTTAATCGCTGCAATTTCTCTTCGGAGGGGACAAAACAAAATCGATACTTTGTAGTAGAAAAATAAACAAACCGGCAGTAAAAAACTGGACATCAGAAGAACTGACATCAAGAATACAATACACTTCAGTGACGTTTTTAGGCTGTATCCTTGATGAAAACCTGTCTGGTGAATAAACTCCTACTAGACAGCTTGAGTTCTCTAGGCTATTGATGCATTATGGAGTTGGAGGTGACTAAGGTCAAGAATAAGAGGGTTAAAAGCGGAAGTGAAATTAACTTTATTTAGAAATCATTTTTGATGAAATTAGAAGTTGTTATCTTACTTCTGGGGAAAGGACAAATATTTTGGTGGATTAACAAGGGGTTTGGAAAGATTTTAATGTATAAAAAGTACTATTTCTGGGGTGGTCATTCTTGGGTGATAGGGCCTAAGTTAGGCGTTCCAGACCTCTCCTTATTTGTGGGGTTCCAGTATGACAACAAGCAAATGCATCATGCAGATCTCACTGTGGGGTTTGTAGCATGAGTTCAGGAGCCTATTCAAGGTGAGTGTCTCTCCAAAATTCTTTTTATTTAGCGGCAAATCTTTGTTCATGGTCATTCGTGGTTAAAAACAGGCACACAATTTTGACCATGAAAAGAAGCACAAACATGTTTGACCATGTTTTGTTGATGGGTCCAATAACAATTTCACACCCAAAACATGGTCGAACATGGTCATTCCACTGTCAAAACATGGTCAAACATGGTCATATTCAAGTATGAATATGACCATGTTTGACCATCATTGACCATGTTTTTTATAAAATACTTGACCATGTTTGTTCATGGTCATTCATGGTTAAAAACAGCAACACAATTTTGACCATGAAAAGAAGCACAAACATGTTTGACCATGTTTTGTCGATGGGTCCAATAACAATTTCACATCCAAAACATGGTCAAACATGGTCATTTCACTGTCAAAACATGGTCAAACATGATCACTTTTGGGAACACATTTCATCCATGTTTGACCATGTCCAAACATGTATGACGAGAAAACCTTGACCATATCCAAATATGGTCATTCATGGTCAAAGTAAAATCATCAAGCATGATTCGACAATGAAAATACATGGTTTATTGACCATGGTCGACCATGTTTTGTCGATGGGTCCAATAAAAATTTCACATCCAAACATGGTCAACCATGTTTATTTCACTGTCAAAGCATGGTCAAGCATGGTCATTTGACCATGATAAAACATGTTTACAACATGTTTGACCATGATTTGAACATGGTGTTTTCGCAAGGGTATCCAACGACATTTCAAGAATCGCACACAAAATGTCAGACGCAGGGCTTATTTTCGAAGAGGGAGCACTGCAACTGACTTCATGGCGTCCCTTAAGTCCACCTGTTCTCTAGGCTATTGATGCTCTGCTAGGAACTGCTATTGAGGTTCTGCTAGGAACAAACGTTACTGATCTGCCTTCGATAGTTGACTCACTGCCAAGCCTGGAAATTCTCTCAAAAATCCAAAACCTTCCTAACCTCTCTGACTATGATATCGATGAAAACTTTGAGCCTGATATTGAGTGCGACTATTACAATATTGAAGAACTCAATGCTACTGAAGTCTCCCCAAAGGACCTCTTACTCTTCCATATGAATATCAGAAGTCACTTTGATGAACTCCTTTCTTTGCTGGGAAACATTGCAATTGATTTTCAGCTTATAGGCTTGTCTGAAATCAAAGATTCTGTCAGCTCACCTATTGTCACAAATATTGACCTTCCTGGGTACAAATTTCACCATACATCATCGCATAGTTCTGCTGGTGGTGTTGGTATTTATGTCCAATCAAACCTTAAAGCGAAGAAGCGGCTTGATCTTAGCATTTGTACTTCTGATTTTGAGACTGTTTGGATTGAAATTGAAAATGTTAAATCAAAGAATATCTTATGTTGTTGTGCGTACCGTCATCCAAGTTCTGTTGTTGCTCATTTTAGCGACCACTTACAGGAAACCATGTCAAAAATTGCTAATGAAAACAAAATTGTCTTTATCATGGGTGACTTTAACATAAATCTACTAACTATGAGAATGACACACCCACTGGTGATTTTATTAATAGCATGTTCTCCAACCACTTTCAGCCTCTCATACTTCAACCAACCAGGGTAACTGACTCAACATCAACTCTCAACAACTCTCATTGATAACATCTTTTCTAATGAATTATCAAGTAAAATCGTAAGTGAAAATGTCCTAATCCAAATTTCAGATCATTTTCCTCAGTTTTCTGTTGTCAAGAATTCTGCACCTGCTTACCATAACTGTTCCTATTATGTTCATGATTACAAAAACTTTGACCAACCAAAATTCCTTGATGAGTATCTCAATATGGATTTTGAATTTTTAAATGCTGATAACCATACTGTTAATGAAAAATTTGATACTTTTTTAGGACATCTGAATCAGCTTGTTAGTAATCATTGCCCCAAAAAGAAGTTAAGCAAGAAAGCTCTGAAACTGAGAAACAAACCTTGGATAAACAGTAAAATTCAACATATGATGAGGATTAGAGACAAGCTATTTCTTCAGTTTAAAGAACGCCGGTCAACCAGCATCCTTTGCGGTCACTCTTTGCAGAGAATGTTGTCATAGTAAAATGGCCGCCACAGTCGAAAGGCAACAAGCGAAGCGCGCAAAGGATGCTGGTTGATTGGCGTTCTTTAAACAAACTGAGTCTCCAGAGGTTTTCTCTTTCTACAAACAGTTTCGAAATCGAGTTGTTAATGAGTTGAAAGCAAGTAAAACAAGCTATTTTCAAAATTATTTTGCAGAAAATAAGAAAATATCAAACTGCTCTAGGAGGGTATTAGAAGTGTCATTAAAATTAAGGCAAACACTGGTGAAACGGTTTCAATTCCTAACCTTTTTGATGAAAATGGTGGTAAAACTAGCTGTTAATGATGTTAAGTAAGTGCTGCTCAAAGTCTTGTTTATCATGCAATTCTGCAGATTTTTCAAAGAATTTATGTCAGAGCGGAGTTGTTGGAACATGTGTGTTGCCATGTGAAATTGCAGCATGTTGAGGTAAACATTATTCCAAAAATATGAGGACTGTTTACAAATTTCAAGACCCTTCAGCATGACTACAATACTCAGTTATAAACTCAATACAATACAGTTAAGTCCCGCCTTTAAGAAACCCACTTTTGACNAACCTTTTTGATGAAAATGGTGGTAAAACTAGCTGTTAATGATGTTAAGTAAGTGCTGCTCAAAGTCTTGTTTATCATGCAATTCTGCAGATTTTTCAAAGAATTTATGTCAGAGCGGAGTTGTTGGAACATGTGTGTTGCCATGTGAAATTGCAGCATGTTGAGGTAAACATTATTCCAAAAATATGAGGACTGTTTACAAATTTCAAGACCCTTCAGCATGACTACAATACTCAGTTATAAACTCAATACAATACAGTTAAGTCCCGCCTTTAAGAAACCCACTTTTGACCTCAGCCTATTGTTCGCCTATTATTCTAGCAAAAATTTAGGGTCTAAGTTTCTTATAAAGTGGTTTCTTAAAGGCAGGACTTTACTGTATTAATCTCACAACAAATTTTTAAATTGCAATGTTAAGACACAGTTAACTACTGTCAGTTCTTTTTGTAGTTCCTTAGACTGCATGGATTTCCTTTGCAGTGGGTGGTACCTCACATGATATGATTTTCTTCTTTGGCCACAGATCAACACTGGCATTTTTTTAAATATAAATAGTCATATGTATTATTAGCAATAGCTTTGATTATTTCTTTGTAATTAGCGCAGACTGTGAATTATCTGCTCCTATCTGCATTAATCAGCATCAGCAATACTAGTCAAACAACTTGACACATTACGGAAACAAACAAAGTGTTCCATATTCACTTTTGTGTCATATATCAGGTTTTGTATGTCTTGAATGAAAACAGCCTTGAGAGTTCATGATGCACAACATTTGGTCACAACAATTCGCATAAGGTTCATCAAGCAACAGTTTTTGTCAAAGTTAAAAGGATACAAGGTGGGAAGAATGGTGGCAGAAGCAATACTGATCCAATGCTATTTTGGTCTTTGCGAGAATTAATTATGTAAATAGTTATTCAATGCAGTGTGTTGGTCTTTGAGTGTCACAAGGTAAAGAAGCAAATACTGATCCAAGGTGCAAATAGTGATCCAATGCTGTGTTGATCTGTACATGTCTGAAGAGCAATCGTTATCCAAAGAGGTGAATGTCTTTACAGGAATGTTACAAATTTATAAATTGCCTTGTACTCCTGCAACAAAATACATGAGATAAGCTTTTGTGTGTGTGAGATTTAAGTAGGGTCATGTAGGGTCATGTGTAGCAACATTGAGTACATATTGTGACTACTTAGTAGACAATTAAAGTTTACTGACAATATAAATTTGTGCTAAAGTAAGCAAGAATCCATCAATGAACNCTGATCCAATGCTATTTTGGTCTTTGCGAGAATTAATTATGTAAATAGTTATTCAATGCAGTGTGTTGGTCTTTGAGTGTCACAAGGTAAAGAAGCAAATACTGATCCAAGGTGCAAATAGTGATCCAATGCTGTGTTGATCTGTACATGTCTGAAGAGCAATCGTTATCCAAAGAGGTGAATGTCTTTACAGGAATGTTACAAATTTATAAATTGCCTTGTACTCCTGCAACAAAATACATGAGATAAGCTTTTGTGTGTGTGAGATTTAAGTAGGGTCATGTAGGGTCATGTGTAGCAACATTGAGTACATATTGTGACTACTTAGTAGACAATTAAAGTTTACTGACAATATAAATTTGTGCTAAAGTAAGCAAGAATCCATCAATGAACACAATCAAAATTCTATCAGATGCAAAGAATGATGCCTAGGCCTGGTTGACATCTTCCCGTCTGTGAAACATGTGAGCTGTAACACCAATTCTATGAATGGTCAAAAGAAAAGAGAGTATAAAAAGGAACCCTCTCATGTTTGCAATGAAATGTGAACAGAGATGTGATATTTACCAAACTGCGTGAAATTGTGTGTCTTCTTCTCAACATAAAAGGTCAGCTAGCTTTCCTGCCCAAATCCAAGAGAGCGAAATATAATTAAGCATGCATGCAATCATGCACGCAGAAGCTATAAATACCTTTTATTTCCTTTTACCGTTCAAATGCACGTTGTAATGGTTGTTGTTTTGTCCAATCACAAACTGTTGTGATTGTTTGTTTGTTCTTATTGCTCTTTTGTTCTAATGTCTATTGATTTACATGCTTCACTGATGATACAAACCCAACCGGATTTTTTTCGTTGATCGCGTCTAGTAAGCTGCATACGCATGCGCTTTGCAGTAATAACTGATCCTGTTGCTATTGCTAAAAATTGCAATGAATTTTTTCTCACTGTTGCTGATAAAATAACCAAGAAGATTCCAAGGAATCCCAATTCTCCCCTCAAGTACTTGGATAATCCAAATAACAACAGCTTCTTCATTTCTCCTGCAGTTCCTGATGAGGTTTCTTCGATCATACAGTCACTTAAAAAAGGCAAGGCTACTAGGCCTAACAGCATTCCAGTAAAACTTTTGAAAATGCTTGACTCTCACATTTCTGTTCAGCTCTCTCTAATCATTAATGAATCATTCCAACAAGGTGTTTTTCCTGACAAACTTAAGATTGCTATGGTTATTCCTATTCACAAGAAAGGTGATTCATCTAAGAATACAAATTACAGACCTATCTTTGCTATCAATCTTCAGTAAGATCTTTGAAAAGCTCATGCATCAACGCTTATATAACTTTTTAGAACTCCATGAGATTCTTTTTCAGATGCAATTTGGTTTCCGTAAGGGCCACTCCACTGACCATGCATTAATTAGCTTAAGTGAGAGAATAAAAGGTACACTTGATTCAAATAAATTTGGCTGTGGAATCTTTATAGACCTGCAAAAAGCTTTTGATACTGTGAACCACAAAATTCTGCTACAAAAATTGAATCATTATGGCATTAGAGGTACTGCATTTAATTGGTTTGAATCCTACCTAACAAGTAGACAGCAATATGTTTCAGTCAATGGGTATCCTTCTAACCTTGGGGAAATCACATGTGGTGTTCCTCAAGGTTCAGTTCTTGGTCCCCTACTCTTTCTAATCTATATCAATGACCTTCCTAATGTCTCCAAAGTCCTCTCTTTTTTTCTATTTGCAGATGATACCAACATTTATTATGAATCTGACAACATTATCAAACTCATGAACAAAATCAACAAAGAATTGCTAAAAGTAAAGTCTTGGCTTGAAATTAACAAACTAGCTCTGAATATTGATAAAACCAATTTTGTTGTATTCCATTCACCTAGAAAGAAATTGCCTGAACAGATTAGTATTAGATTTGGTAAGAAGCCTGTGACCAGATCTAGGTATGTTAAATTTCTGGGTGTCTTGATGGATGAGAATCTCTCCTGGAAATATCATATTTCTGAACTAAATAAAAAACTGTCAAGAACATCTGGTATCTTCTTTAAAATTAGACATTTGCTTCCTCTTGACATTCTGAAAAATCTTTACTATTCTATCTTCTCTTCATTTCTGTGTTATGGCTCAGCAACTTGGGGTCTCTCTTATGACACCTATCTTGAACCTCTTTTCTTATTGCAGAAAAAGGTATTGAGGTCTATTACGTTTCAGCCGCTTTCATCGCCTTCAACACCAATCTTCTTTTCTCTGAAAATTCTCAAACTGAAAGATATGATTCATCAGGACATTCTTAAATTTGTTTATAAGTCCCTCAATGGTCTCTCACCTTCTCACTTTCACGACTATTTCCAGCTCAGTAACTCAGTTCATAGCCATGAAACTCGTCAGGCAGCTAGAGGTGACATTTTCCAATCCATAAGGAATACATTTCTATATGGTCTTAGATCAATAAAGTATTTTGGTGCTAAACTTTGGAATGGTATCCCAACTTTTATCAAAATGTCAGTTTCTTTTAATATCTTCAAATCAAAACTGAAGGAATTCCTTGTCAACGGATATGGTCTTTAATTATTCCCTTACGCAGAGGAAAATTGCTTTGTTTTTTTTTTTC
>REGM01000313.1:0-51014 GCA_004194415.1 Aurelia aurita
CAAGTTATGTGACAAAACTCTTGGGAAATTTTTGCGTCAGCTCGTACAAAACGTGACAACAGACGATTACGGAAAAGATAGCGTCGAGGTAGCGTCGAGGTAGCGTCGAGGGGCATTTGATAAATATGCATTGCGTTTAATGATCGAATACTATAGGCTTACTGTTGATTCTATTATAGAACGCGATGTATCTTGGTCAAATGCCCTTCGACGCCATCTTTTCCGTAGTCGTTTATTGCTTTGAAAAGCAAACTCATAAAAACACTGAGAGCCTTTCTTTTAGGAAATATTCACATTACAAAGGCGTCCTTTCAGCGCACATGATACAACTGGCCGCATGGCCGCCCACTGTTACCCTGGGTTCGAGGTTGCAAGGCGTCTCATAACAACGGAAAGATAAAATGTGAATTTATACCCAAAAGTATTTGGAATAAGCCAATCAGAAAAATCCTAAGATAGTTTGGCACTGTGTTTTGAATTCCAATCAGAGCAGCGTAAAAACGACATTGACCAAGAGAACTACGTGAAGATTCCGAATGACAAACAAACTCATTGTGTCCATATAGTACTGATGTCATTGTATTCAGACGGAAAAAATTCTCTTCAAGAAAACTTCTGGTAAAGTTCAAAACAAGCATACCTTCCTCAAACACAGGTAATCCACGATTTTCCCAAGATGGCAGCAGATTCACGAGTGAGAACCTGTCTTTAAAGCGATGCAAAGCTCTTTCAACCACTGTCTCGTTTTCCTGAGAGAAGACACGCCAAATAAATCACGATAATATTTATCGAAGTTGCTATGAATCAGTAACTCTTTACACAAATAAAGAGACCAGTAATAGAGTCTACAGTAATCTTTTACAAGGAAGCTTAAATACATTTGCCGCTTGTTGAAGAAAACTGTGTCCAGTAACGAATTCCATTTCAAAAGAATTTCAACTTTTGAACAAGTGAATTCGCATGTTTTCAAGGCCCACGAGAACTTTTTTTTAACAATTCCTTCAGGGTAATCATGGAGGAGTTCTTAAATCCAGGTGGAAAATTCCACTGAAAACAGCGAGGAAGCATCTGAAATCAAGGCTTCCAATTATCCTAAAGTGTGTGTTGCAAAAAGAAAAGAAATTGGAGCAATCTGAGCCTGCGATCACAAAGTTTCGTTCTTCAAACGGTTGCACGTCGAATATCTTCATTTGTCAGAAAAAGACAGACGACTAAAGAGTGGGGGGGGAGGGGAGGGGGGATAATAGGGATTAAATATATTACCTGTTGATGGATTGAGCAAGTAGAATATGACACCTTTTTTACTTTTGGGAATGACAACGCATGGCATAACATAGCGTACTGGAACTTCGATAACGCTTCTAAACGTTTCTGTAGCCTGTCCTGAAAAAAAAGCCATAAACTTGACAATGGAAATTTCGAATATAATTTCTCCTGAACCAAGTAAATTATTTGGCAATTCGTTGTGACTACTGCACAAAATTTGTTCTGATATAGATCATCATTGTTAGATAATAAAAATCAATAAACAGTTGAATCCAGATTTCTTAAAGGGAATCGACCTAGTTAAAAGCTGGCCCGGGCCAAGTTAAAAATATACCGGGTGAGTCAGAAAAAACAATCCCCGTTTGAAAGGCCACTGCTCCCTGGATATCAAAACGATAATATTGACAAATCCATTATGTAATGGTTGACATGTTCAAATATGATTTAAAATTTACCTGACTGAAATCGGCCGCTCCGTTTTGAAATTGTGAGCGATTTTCTGGAGAAAGCCTCTTCAAGAAACCTTCAAAACAGGCCTAAAATCACGAGCAAATTTTCCAAATATTTCTGCCTTACAGCAATGACTTGCACACTTGCACATGCTTTAGCACGTGTTATCCTCTTGGGAGGATAAGATCTCCGAGAATATTGTTGTTATGTTTCCAGGGATGGCACTTTCATCCTCCCAAAGGGATAAAACGTGCTAAAGCATGTACAAGTCATTGCTATTTAGGCAGAAATATGACGAAAATTTGGTCTTGATTTCATGCCGTTTTTGAAGGTTTCTTGGAGGGGCTTCCTTGAGAAAATCCCTCCTAATTTCAGATGGGAGTGGCCGATTTCAGTCTGGTAAAATTTAGAATTTATTTGAACATGTCCACTATTAAACAATATATTTACCAATATTATTGCCTCGATATCCAGAGAGCAGTGGCCTTTCAAACGGGGAGTGTTTTTTCTGACTCACCCGGTAGTCTATTGTATTTGATACTGTTTGCACGTGCCGTTTCATTGTGTAGCTGAAGAAACAATTGGGTGCGTGGGCGTTTTCGTAGCCTATTTTAGCGACCACTCAATATAGCTATGTCTATTCCCTTTAAGGTCCTTGTGAAAAGGGCGTTAGTCTCATTTATAGCCAAAGTAGAGGGCGTGGCCCGGAAAATTTTTTAGACCCCTCCTGTTTTGCCCCCCCCAATAAAAAATCCTGGCGGCGCCACTGTTTAAGGAACGAGCTAGCGAATTTTCCAGATACAGTAATAAACGCCCCTAGCACCCTGGCATAAAATATCGCCCTCCTGCGCTTATTATTGCAATTAAAGATAGATTGAGCTGGGAACAAAAACAAGCAAAAGGGGTTAAAACTATTGTAAAGCCATGTTTTGATGATCATGCTTTCATAGAAAAATATATATGTACATGATGCTATTTCCAGACAACTTTTCACGTCCACGATCTCTTTACAACAAATTTGCCAAGTCCGATATATAGGTGTTTAAATTGCTGAGGGGAAACAAAAATTCGTTCTAGACAGAGAGTGGTTTAAGATAAGCAGCCTTCGAGATGGCACAATTCAACTAAAGTGAAACTAACTGTGTTGTTGTCATCATCTAGAAGTTGATCCATTCTTGAAACCATACCACTTCCTGAACAGGTTGGGTCTAGCAAGATATACTGCACTTTCTTAAATCGTTCATCTTCTGGGTAGGCCTTAAAAAACGAGATAAAGAGAACATAGCAATGGCAGCTTAATGTCTAAAAAGTGGCCAGAAGTTTTTCAAAGTATTTCAAACTAGATCAAGCGTTCGTAAATATCCCACCCGCGACAGTGACAATTTTGTCATACCGAAAACTATGAACCGATTCGGCGACCGAGCCATAATAACTGTTAAAGGTCCCAGGCTATGGAACTCTCAACCTCTTGAATTAAATAGGATAGTCACCCTGAAAGGATACCTCAAGGCACTGAAAGAATACAAACTAGGCTCCTACGTATAAAATGAACTGAAATTAACTTTTTTAGCAGAGTTTTTTCTTTCCCTATATATTCATTTATAATCTTAGTAACATTAAAAGCACATTTGTAGTTATATTGTTGTAAATCTGAATTTTTTTAGCGTTTTGTAGTGTTCTGTTTTGTTGTAAGCGCCCCAGACTCGATACGCCTTGCTTCTTCTGGGGCGTATAAAATCATATGTAGTTGTTTTAACTGATATGTTTCATGAATCATTATCTTCATCATGTCTACTAACTTATCTTAAGAGATATATTATGCCCCCGGAGAGCTTAGTGGGTTTCAAGACCATATACTTTGAATATAAAGAGAGGGCTTATTGGAAAGGGAGGCCTATTCAAACACTAAACGCCACAGCTTTGACAGGAAAGACAGTTTTTAGACTTCTGCTTCACATTTTCCAGAATCAACAACAATTCTGGCCTAAAACTTAGATAAAAATTGAATATTTAATACAGATTAGCAGGAAGTGCGAATCTCTGAAAATAACCTTTACTTCCAAATCATTCCTGAATTCGAAACTCTACCTTTCGAAGAATAGACACTAAATACAAAATGAAAAAATTCGAGTAAGAAATTACCTTGAGGAAATCTTGATGTANGTCACCCTGAAAGGATACCTCAAGGCACTGAAAGAATACAAACTAGGCTCCTACGTATAAAATGAACTGAAATTAACTTTTTTAGCAGAGTTTTTTCTTTCCCTATATATTCATTTATAATCTTAGTAACATTAAAAGCACATTTGTAGTTATATTGTTGTAAATCTGAATTTTTTTAGCGTTTTGTAGTGTTCTGTTTTGTTGTAAGCGCCCCAGACTCGATACGCCTTGCTTCTTCTGGGGCGTATAAAATCATATGTAGTTGTTTTAACTGATATGTTTCATGAATCATTATCTTCATCATGTCTACTAACTTATCTTAAGAGATATATTATGCCCCCGGAGAGCTTAGTGGGTTTCAAGACCATATACTTTGAATATAAAGAGAGGGCTTATTGGAAAGGGAGGCCTATTCAAACACTAAACGCCACAGCTTTGACAGGAAAGACAGTTTTTAGACTTCTGCTTCACATTTTCCAGAATCAACAACAATTCTGGCCTAAAACTTAGATAAAAATTGAATATTTAATACAGATTAGCAGGAAGTGCGAATCTCTGAAAATAACCTTTACTTCCAAATCATTCCTGAATTCGAAACTCTACCTTTCGAAGAATAGACACTAAATACAAAATGAAAAAATTCGAGTAAGAAATTACCTTGAGGAAATCTTGATGTAAAGCCTCGACATTTTCCGTCCCTGCCACTTCTATCTGATTTTTCAATAATTTAAGTCGCTTTGTGTCCAAATCAAATGCAAATATCTTGCTGAAAGATACAATGTTGAATTTCTCAATAATGAGTCTAAAGTTATTCGTACATGTAAAAATATCCAAAAACCCTGGAAGGGATGATTAACGCTACAAAGTGGGTTTGCAGAAATGCTTGTAAACCAAACAGAAAATCTAAACTGGGCAATAAATGGGGGAAGAAGCAAAGGAACAAAAACTGCCAAATTCAGGAACCAACCTATTCAAATAAACAGCCTCAAAGAGGCATCAAAAATAGGCAAAATTAAAGAGAAGGAATTTAATTTATTATGTATCGTTTCTACGCACGCTTTCTTAGCAATTTCTCAGGGGCTTAACCAAAGCCCTCGGCATGCAAAGAAAAACATCTCTTTCGATAAAAAAATCTTCTTTGGAGCCATATAGTGCAAAATAGCAAATATAAAATTATTCAAAGAATTTATGAAGGATTAAATTGACGCATACCCTTGGTTGTTCATGATAGCTGAGAGATGCGTTGTTTTGTTACCGGGAGCAGCACATGCATCAATAACTGTTGATGTTTGTTTAGGCTTTAAGAGGAAGGCTGGGAGACAACTGGCCTGCAATGGAAGCAATTCAGATTGTTCTAAATTAGTCACAGATAGTAAATTAACAAGGGAGACTGATAGAAATGGGAATGCTTCGGACAAAAACAATTGATTTGATGAGCACAGAATAGAATTCGGCAAAGTGCAACTGTGGCATTCAATGAAAAACAGGTATATTTAAGTCCTCTAACAAAGGATTCAAACATGACGCTATATTTGTAAAAGGAAACAATGAACGTTTTAATTTCGACAAACAGCTTTCGCAACATGTTCAAGAGACATGGTCAGTATTGATGCATCATGATACGTCGTCGTTCCTGTAAAATAGGGAAAATGTAAACAAAAAGCGTTCTACCTTGTCTTGTAACAGTACATGGCCAGACTTGTAGAGTGGATGTTCATGAAGGTCTGTGCCTGGGCTGAATATGAGAATATCTGGAATATGTAGATCTTGTGAGAATTCTTCTTCTGTCAGATCTCCTTCCTTCGTAAAAAATTAAAATTGCTTACCTGCATTGCTTAGAGAGGGGCTTTAAATGGGGAGAATTGATGGACACATGGTCACATATACACAGATAAAGTCTGAAGACTGTCGACTGAAGAAGATGATTGCCAGGACAGACAATATTTGATGCTGCAATTTGAGGGTTCTTACCAAACAAAAGTAATGTGATGCTAACAGATCTGTTATATTATATGATAACCTCGTTTTGGTATTTAGTTTAGCCTCGTTTTGGTTTAGGCTGGCATCTTAACTGTTACACGTTGGTTGCACGTTGTAGTGAGTCTTGCTTGACGAATGGCCTATTTTCTGTCTCCTACTCTCTAATACTTAAAGGATCACAACAATTGACTTCATTAAAAATGACAAAACAAAAATGGACAGAAGTAATATAATACAGCCATATAACTTTCCAAAAAGTCCTTAAAATTGGAAATCACAAATAAAAGGGTGGCGAATCTAATTACTTTTCTTTTCGATCATATAAGATGGTTTTCTGTTACTAGTTTCACAAAAATATTAACCAACCGATTCCATGAGACAGTGCCATCTTCGAGTCTTGAGTTTCTTACTCACGGTAGTGGAAAATATACACAGCAGAACTAAAAATTCTTTAATGATACACTCACCTTCTCTGCAATAAATCTCCATCCATCATTTTCAAATTTTCCCACAACTTCCTCAACATTTGTTTTCAAGGAGTTTACTCGTACATATCTTGGCAAGGAAACTAAAAATTGATTTGGAATGATGTAAGTGAATCGCCTGAGCTAAGAGGACAAAAGCTAAAAATAGTTTACAATCAATCTACAGATCTTTTTATCATATCACATAAAGGTAATGCATTCATACAAGTAGGCCTCCCAGAGGAAGGCATGTGATCAATTAAAATTTCTTTTCAGGCACGCATAAAAGGTTGCTTGGTGATCGCATCTGAAATCAGACAACTACACATTCCACAAAACAAGGGCCGGATTACGAAGGCTTTGTTCCCACTGGCTGTGACGTTTAATGATAGTGTGATCACAATAGGTTGTTTACAGCAAATTTTTTGCTGTTCATGTGATCAGTTTGAATATCAACTAATCACTTGCTGAGAATTTGATGGATATTGACAGGTTAAGTCCTTATATATGGACCCTCCACTATGCCCCCCAAACCCCCCACAGAAGATGGGGGACTTCCATAACCATCTATATGATCATCTCTACCCCTATCCCACCTAGACCCCAAAAAAAGCACGAAAACCCGCTAAACCCCATAAAACGCAGTTAAAAATAGCACGTGATCACTCTCCTTATATATGGAAACATTATCTTTTTATGTTAAATATCATTTATGGTGCACCGTTGAGGAGGGTCTAACTACTCGAAGAAAGCAGGCATCGATTTGGACTTTTGCGCTTTATGTTTTTCTTTCAGTGCTGACTAGTTTCGGCCACTAGGCCATCTTCAGAGCAACCCATTATCTTTAAATACTTCAGTCAATCAAACATACGATGGCCAATGTAAAGATTTAATTCGCCACATGAACTGAATGAACTGAAAATTGAAATGTGTCTTTAATTACCAGTGGTAGTGTCAGCATCTTTCATATCCTCTGTGCTTCCCTGAAACTCTGTCAGTAACTCTAGCAATCTTTTCTTATTTGCTCTTGCAAATTTGCCTATTCTGCCACCACATCGTACCCCTCTGCCAAACAGCAAATCATAGACTAAGATGAGCTGAAGAGTTGGACTGATCTAATAAGACAAAACAAGATAAGGTCCTTTGAGAATATTTTTCTAAGAAGTGTACCAGGTGCGCCAAACAAGCAGCGACAGGCCAAATAAATGGTACACTGGGTTAGTTTTAATGATTGATGACATCCTTAGTCAAAATGGTAGATAATACTTGGTGTCTTTTTGTCAATTTTTTGGCTTCCTACTTCCTAAGCTATCAGCAATTCTTGAAAAACATTCGCTTGGAAACAGCCTAAATCAATCAAAATACATAAATTTTGTAAAGACTGCACTTTTAATGACAAATAGAGAAAAATATTACTTTTTACCACGGCAAAAACTTTATTCAAATTATGAAAAGCAAAAGGTTTTTGAATTTAGAAAAGTAACACTAAAAGATTCTGCAAGGATAGAGTTACCACCCATGCAGCTGAGCATAATTAATCTACTTCTTAATTTCCAAGTCGCTTCCAAGAATTTCCTTATTACCTTGTCTAGCTCAGTCTTTATAAAATTTGATCAATATTCTTCAATTGATTTTGGCTGCTATCAGACTAAGAATATTTAAAAATTGCTGTAATTGTGAGTAAGTAGCTAAAATTTCGATTTTGCCTGAAGATTGAATCATAAATCTTCAAAATCGGCCTAGTGTAAGATTTATGATGGCCTGTCAAAAGTGGAGACTTTTTAGGCGAACCTGCTGGATTTAAAAAATTTTCTTCGCAGTTGATTCAGGATTTTCGAGCCACTCGCTTTCCAAAACATGGGCTTTTCAACATGGAAAGCCTTTACAAAGTTCACAAGGTGTTATTAAAAGCCTGATGTTTCAAAATGCCAGAATAGACTCCAGCTCAAATTGGCCATTCCTTTCTGTAGTTATGGACGACCTACAAAATTAAATCAAAATAAATTGAAACACAAAAAGTACCTCATTGTCGGTTTCTTCCAGGTGAAGTCTTTCCAGAAGCTTTGATGTTATCTTTTTGTCTACAAAAGGTTGATTAGATTAGTGAAACAAATTACAAAATAAGAGCAATCTGAAAGGACTTGGATATACTGGGAAAGATGTATGATATGTCAAAGATCTTCGGCCTGTGAGAGATGGAGGGATTAGCATAAGTTGGCATAATATTATCAATTTCTTTTATTCAAAGAATTATTTTCTATTTTTGTATCTTCAGCATACATATGCCTCATATGCAAAGATGACAATCATGATGATCCATAGTGGAATCGAGGTAGAACTGCCTGCCATATGCGTCCGCCAGGAATATTTTCCGTACGCCAAAGGTAATCCATTGCTTATTGTTCCCCTATAGGATTTAAGGCTTTGTGTACGCCGGCGTACGCCAAGTTCAAGGTCCTGTCCAGTGGCGTAACGGAGACACTCAGGGCCCTTAGGAACTTAGTGTGAGTGGGCCCTTACGCAGTGACCAAGAAGCGATCATGTTATAAAGAGAGATTCGAAGAGAGCTCTAATGGGGGTGCGGGGGTACCTTGGGAAAATTTTTGAGACCACACCAATTAGATCCTCAGAAAATGCCCTATATATGGAAGAGACTTATTATGGTGCCATAGGAATCCACGTGTGAATGTGGTGTCAAACATCTTCTAAGCAAACTATGATTCATGTCATGTACGACAAGTTCTTGAATTTGATAACTTCAGAGAAACCGTCAAATATCTGAGTCACATAGCAGAGAACGCATACAGCAGTGAAAACAGTGAAAACAGAAATTGAGTAAAAGAATTCTACCTAGTGCGCCAAAAAAGCTATCCACTTTTGACAGGCCATGATAAATCGTGCACTGGACTTGTTTTGGAGATTTATGTCTTTATCTTTGGCTAAAATCTTGAATTAGATTCTAGAATTGTTTGTAAATTTTTTAGTTATCTGTCTACCGAGCTATAAGCGAGTTTCTTAAAATTTTTGATCTAGAAAACACTGAGAACACGTTTACACAGTACCGGTACAGTTTTGACCCGTTACAAAATTGTTACGGTTCAAAAGCATTTACACTTCTCCAGAACAAAATTATTCTACAGATTGAAGGAAAAAAGTATTTCTGATTAGCAGGAACAGTGTAAATGAACAGCTGATCTGTTACAATTTTGTTATAAAGTTGCACCGGTACAGTGTAAATGGGGTCTGAAAATGATAAAAAAGGTCTATCAAATTTTACAAAGACTCAACATGAATGGACAAAGAGAAAACTTTTGTCGTGATTCGGGGATTTAGAAATTGATTTGCTGCACGAGCGTTAGTTTAGCGTTGGGAGAAATGTAAGATCACTTTTAGTGATAGAAAGAAATGTCTTTCCTTTTATAATTTCATTGAATTTATACTTTGGTGCAGGTACTCCGTTCCTGTGTCAAGGGGGTTAAAAGACAAACAGTGAAGCGCCATGAGGTCAAGCAAGCATGGAGTCTCGTTGAATTGACATGCAGGGAACGGCTTGGCGTGGCGCATCATTGCAACTTATCCAGCATTTAATGCTCGTGCAGCAGGTTATAACTAATTGATTTCTAAATCCCCAAATCACCATGAAAAAGTTTTATTTTTGTCCCTTCATGTCGAGTCTTTAGAAAATTTGATTCACGTTTTTTATCCTTTTCAATGTTTTCAAGATCGAACATTTTAAGAAACTTGCTTATACCTCAAGAACCAGATAACTAAAAAAATTACAAAAAATTTCAGAATTTAGTTCAGGATGTTTGCTAAAGATTACGTCATAAATCTGCAAAATCGGCCCAGTGTACGATTTATCATGGCCTGTCAATAGTGGATAGTTCTTTTTGGCGCACCAAGTACATGTCAGCAAGGTTTTTGAGATGGGTTTAAAGATGTGATTGAAAAAAGCCTTTTTACACATATGGCCGCAAAGAACAGCTTATGAAAAAATTATTTTGGGGGGCCCCTTTTGGTCGGGGGCCCTTAGTTCTCGAACTAAGGTGCCCAAAAGTAAAGGCGGAAACCCCTTTGATTCCAGTATGGATGAATGATGTCGATGATGATGCCTTTGTCTTTGGAGATTTTATGTGAAACTTTGATCATTTTGATAACTCTTTACATTGGAAACGTGTTTTGACCTTTTAAATTCATTTAGCTACAGTCTGACATTCTTCTATCAAGCGAAAATTTTTACGCTTCAAAATATTTTTAGAGCAATTTATTTGGGTTTTTTGGAGGGCCTAAATTCTCCTAAATTCAAAACGAGATCTTTCTTTCTTTCCACCCCTCTTTGTAAGTTACTTACATTTGATGGTTTGGCAGACAAGTGCATACAGCTTTTTCGTATTCTTGTGTTCACTGCTAAAACACAGGCCTTTAATGTTCCCTTTCTTCTCCTTTGCCAACTCGATAATTCTCACAGCTTCATTGTACAACTTCTCCATTTTGGATTTTCTGCACGCTGAATCTGAATGTTGTTGTTGTGGACCTCGTTCTCAGTTCTTTTGTGCTGCGACGCGTATGCGGAGGAGTTTTATATTTCAGAAAATCAAGAAGCGGCGGCAAGATGTTTTCTAAAGTTTTGTGTCAATTCATTCAACGAGCTTAATTTGATGAATAACAAAGCAGTACGATTTAATTTTTCCTCTCGACCAACCTCTGTTGTTTTGACACAAAAACCGTTTGATAGCCAAGGAAACAAGAGCTTTTTGAAACAAGTTTTAATGTCCCTTGTCTTGCTCAAAATACTGAGTGTTTAAAAAGAACGCAACCCACCGTTCTTTGAGATTCCTCAGAAAATAATGATATTTGGATTAATTTGACGCATACCATCTGAAAGCACAATCTATCTTCTTCCCATTGATATACAGTTTGGGCACACTGATTGACGTTTTAGAAAGTATGGCCTATTTTTGATGCAGGAAATTGGTAGAACATTTACATGGGCGAAAACCCGTATATTTTCACAAACTTTGTTTTGTTACCTTTTTACGATAAAAAAGGTCTTGATTTTGCTCTTACAGCATGCTGTATCTGATAATAAAATGTCAGTTTAACAATGATAAATAATTCCATTGATGCATCCAAACTGCACATCACTGGAAATACGATAGATTGCACTTTCAGATGGTGTACATTACATCTATTCAAATCTTATTATTTTTTTACTAGTTTCAATTATAGCTGGCTTTCGTCTTTTTTAGACACCCTGTATAAACAAATACTTAATAAAAATCATTGTACTTAATTTTTTTAAAGTTTCTTCCAAAACAAAGTAACTCTCTTGCTTATTAAAGGGAAAAGGGAATCTAACCCTTAGATAAGAATAGCTGTGCAAATACAAAAGGCCGTGACACGCGCTGAATCATATTTGGGTAACTGATCTTCGTCAACAGGAAATACTGATATTTGATAGGCTAGAATTTGACAGCAAGCAAGTGGCTTGAGCCACTTTTATATGCTTAGATTCCCTTTAAGTCGGTTCCAGTCCCTGGTAGCATTACTGCAGAATCAACAAATGAACTGCCAAACAGAAGAAACATATATCTCACTAGCAGAATACAAGTTTCTACCAAAATATTGCGATTTGTTTCTACCCTAAATCTAAATTTCGTTATTCAATGATAAACCGTAGATCTTAATACAATAAAAATCAATTTAAATATAAAAAAGACGCAACTAAGAAATCAACACTTGGCTTTAAATCCTTTAAAGGTCAAGTGTAAACTGCCCAGAGTCTTTAAAATACTCTTGGTGTGAAGGAAAAAATTTAAAAAATTTTGAAGGCTGGAACACCACAAAGCGACGCGAGAGCAAAGACGATTATTTCTAGATTAACTATTGATATATATGAGCTGATATTTCGCCTCGGCATATCAGGCTCCTTCAGAGCTAAACCAACGGAAATACCTTCCTGCGATACAGACAGAACATGAAATTGTTGCTTTTGTGGGGCTTTGAAAAGAAGGATCCACTTGACAAGAAATTTGATCAGGAATTCATCAGCTTAGTATTAAATGTTTGGGTTACACAAAAAATATATGAGAATTGCGTTGCCTAATACCGTTCAGCGCCTGGCTTAGATAGCTAAAATTAAGTAGCAAATTTTTTAATTCATCCTTCCTCATTCGATACATGCTCCTTAATTAGCTTATTTTCGCATGCACGACGAATAGGTTAGCTACCTACTACCGGGTGTCCCAAAAAAAGTATACGGATTTGGTTGGCTCCAGCGATGTGAATTTAGCTTTAATCGATGGCTAATTGCTCTCAAAAGGTTCCTCGATAGTTAACTTGAACATGGATACCTCGTTTGTTGGTATTTGTGCTTTGAAAGCAGACATATTAACCTCGAAAGCTAAAATTTACATCCACGTGCAAACCAGAGCTTTGGCCTTTTGGCCTAAACAAATTCTTGAGGCACAGCGAATAAATCAGCGATAGCCTTGATAAAATTTGAATAATGTTAGATCTTATTATATTCTGTTTGCCAGAAGTCATCCCCCAATCACCCATTGGGAAATTTCTTGATTTTCTTTGATTTCAGTTTTCAATTTTGATGTGCTTTAAGAATTTGCTTAGGCCAAAAGGCCAAAGCTCTGGTTTGCACGTGGGTACAAAATTTGAGCTTTCAAGATTGATATGTCTGCTCTCAAAGCACCAATACCAACAAACGAGGTATCAATGTTCAAGTTAACTACAGAGGAACATTTTGAGAGTGATTAGCCATTGATTAAAGCTAAATTCACATCGCTGGACCCAACCAAATCTGTATACTTTTTTTTGGGACACCCGGTAGGCTTCAGTCGTTTGCGGTCTGTTTTGTTTACATTAATAATTACACTTGAATTTTAAAGATTCGAAGCCTACTTTGCGAAATCAAATGAACTTCTGATGTGAAATTCTTTGTACAAGCGTTCAATGAACTCAACGTAGTTCTACTGGATTCTGCACTACTTTACACTAAAGCACACAAATGGCGGAAGAGCTCTGGGCTGCCCTTGTCTCGTTTTGATGGATACGAAGAAACTCTAATTTCTAATTTTACCCAACTTCGAATTAAAGTCGAGAGGTGAGCCACATGGCAAACCGTGTCACCAGTTCAAGTTGTTATTAAAGTGCACCAGGCGCGCTGCACCAGGTCCAGGTCAAGAGCAAGGCCCAGTGCCTGGCTAAACCGTCTCAGTTTACAAGTTTTTCATGCGGCAGCCTACGAAAGGGTTAATTTCGTATAAATTATAACTTTTATAAAATTTTAATGAAACCTTTAATGTCTCAATAGACAAATTCTCAATAGACAGCTAACGTTTACACCCACTTTCAGATCACGTGATTGTGCTCTTGAGGAAACTTTCTTTTCAGACTTCGTACCATGAACAGTGTGATGCGAGTAACTGTATCAACCAGACCTCATTAATATGCGCGAGCGCACGAGCGCCGCTCGCAGGCACAAAATATCATTTCACATTTGTTGCTGGCATCTTTACTGTACCCAGAGTGATTTGATTGCAGGCACATTCTTCCCAATCATTTGCTCGCAGGCACAGAATACTTTTAATGAGGCCTGGTATCAACAGATAAAAAGATGGTTTCCCAAGTGTATGGTCACTTGACCTGAAGTGGGTATAAACAATTTTAACTGAATTCGTCTATACAGCCGTGTTGCTTTTCAGACTCCTCCGCCTAACAAAAAGTCTCAAAAACCTAATTACGGGAACTTTGAAAGAAAAATCTACAGAAAAGTGTAATATGCAAAGAAACGAGAAAAACGCGGAGATGAAGTGCTCAATTAACTGTGAATCACTGCGTAAAAGTAAAAACGACAACATTCAACGCAGACGGCGTAGAGTAACAACAATCCAACGTACAATACGTAGAACGTAACGTGTAATCTAGCGTGTAATGTAACGTGTAATGTAATGCAGGTTTTCGGGAAACTAAATGCGAGAAGCAGTAGGCCTGGCATGAAAAACGAGCCTCGGTTCTAGACATGGAACATAGAGTAAACTTTGTTTACCATGTTCTTTGAAGAAACACCTTCCAAACTCTTACAAAACTGGTTGAGAAGGATAACATCCTTTGGTATGCCCCAGGGGTGAGGCCAAGGCTCCGTGATTGTAAGCAGGAGAATCCATCACGGCGGAAAATTTAATTTTTGGGATGAGCCTTGTTTGAGGTGCAGCATCTATAGAACAGCAAAATCTCTATTATAAAGCTGATTCAGGGTGAGCCGTAGCAGGAAGAGCAGGAAGGGAAAAAATGGCCTAATCTCAATACATCATTTTGCCTTGTAACGATCTCCCAAACTGTTTTGGGGAAGTCATAAGGACATCAAGATATCCACCAATCAGTAGTTTTGAGGCCTTGGCCATCTTTCGAGTTGTAGGTCATAATGTATGTACGAATGAAACGAAAATTCATACACAGAATTTTATTTAGGAGACTTAAAATTTGAGGCCCGGGGCCACATGCCCCCTTCACCCTTCAACCTCCCAACGTCCATGGATGTGATGGATATCTCTAGAATAGACGCCAAACATGGCGAAATCAACTTTGCACGGAGGCCAAAATCGGCAAAACGTCGCTTACATACAGCGAAGGGCAATGCATTCAATTTACGTGCATCTACAAGTTGTATTCAATCATCTAATCAACTGATTTTCGATCGATCAATCATCATTGATCACTGATTCAATGATTTAAATCACTATTCCTCCGAATGCTCAACATCACCGTTCGTCATAGTCGGAGTAACAGTCATTGCAATGGACCCATTCTGCTTGATGTGCTCCGTGTAATCGTCGAAATCTTCGGCACTGACTTTCCTTCGATGATCATCCATCGTTTTTCGAACGTCTTCTTGTTTTATTATTTTCATTGATGGCTTGCGTAAATTGGGTTGTTCCTTGTATCGTGAAGATTCGAGCTTCTTGAAACTCTGTTTCGCTTCGTTTATGTGTGCGATGTCAATTTCGACTGATGAAAGCTCCTCCTTGCCTTCGTGCTTGATAATGCCATCAACCTAGTGAAAGAGGGACGGGGTTTAAATTTAGTCATATCCTTTCCCCTAGTTTGCAAGACTAATTTGTGACACAGAAGGGAACCGCTCTTCTTCGAAGGTGTTGTGGCGCAGTGGTGTAATCTTCTGGCTTTGCAGCCAGAACAGTCAGGCGGACAGGGTTCGATCCCAGGTAGAGCCCCACCATTTGAGCGTAATGACAAGGGGTCGCGGACTCGATTAGGTCTTCTCTACTTCTGCGATCCCAGCGCTTGGCGCTAAAAAACGCAACTTCACCTTCACCTTCAACTTCAGAGCTTTGGCAGAGAATATAGCAGAAGGAAAGGCTGCATTTTAGTGCAAAAAATGAGGCATGAAATCCAACTCAAGCGTTGCTTAGCTGGAAGAATAAAATCATATTTCTTGAAACAAATTGCAAGAAACTTAAGGCATCAGATGGAAATCGAAAGAATTTAGAGAATTAGGGTTATTTCAAATCTTAAATAGATTATCTCACATCCCGGGGGTAACTTCAATAGAGAGATGACGGGGGTGTGCCATTTTGACATGTGAAATCACACCCTAAAATTTATAGATTTTTCAAAACCATACCCCAAAATTTACAGGATATGCAAAATAAATACAATAAAATTTAACATTATGGGTCAAAAATCCCAAAAGTTTACCCCAAAGAATTATTTTTGAACATGATACCCAGAGTCCAGAAAAATTGACGGCTCCACGGCTGGGAGCCGGAGGAAGGTTTTGCTTGTTAATGTCATATTTGAGGAAGGTTTGGTAATTTTATAAGAAACCTAGTTTGAGGAAAATTTTCAGTTAATATCATATTTGAGGAAGGTTTAATAATTTTGAGAAAAGCATAGGGAAATTTTGGGTTATATATATGTGATCAACCTACATATATATGTATACTGTTCTCACATATGTACATATATACAATAACAACTATGGGAAATAACATGAATTATGAAGAGAAACAGATGCCAGATGAGATGCATACCATAAACCTCATATTGTAAGCCCCCCCCAAATATAACCCCACTAGCTATGTGATTCCATTGGTTTTTGTTGCTTTGAAAATCAAATGTGCCCATTAAATTGCCCATTAAATGTATTCGAAAAATTTCGTTATTTTGAGCTGATAAAAATGAGGAAGGATTAACTTATGAAACTGGCAGCCGGAGGAAGGTTTGAACTTTTTCTGGACTCTGATGATACCCTAAAATTTATGATCATACCAAAAATGATACCTCAAAATGTATGGTTTCTTATGATCTTACCAAAAATGACACCCTAAAATTTATTTTCTGCCTGAAAAAGGCACCCCAAAAAATGGCACATCCCGTACAAGTATATATGGAAGTGACCCCCCCCCCCCGGGCTGAAGATTCTTTAATGCATCTCTCTTTACAGTCTTAACTGGATATTTTTTATTTATTTTTAGAAGAAGTATGACCAANACCACACCACACCACACCACACCACACCACACCACATCACACCAAGCACACCAAAACTCTTCACACCAAACAGATACTCTTTAAATAATACCTTATCGCTACGCCACGAATCTCGTTGTTGTTGCCACTGCGCTTTCATATCAGCCACTCTCTGCGGAGGACTAACTACCTCCTCCTCCCTGTATTCCTAAAGAAATGTTTCATGAAGTGAGAAGCACACATACACGCAGACATACATTCAGAACCACTCTGCAATACCCACGTACGCACTCGAACATACACACAAATAAAACAAATCAGGTCGCACTCCCAGCCAAGGGAAAACGCCAAGCGGGGGATTATCGGCAACAAAGTGGGTACTGTATGTTTAGACCAACGTTCCTAAAATTCCGACATCGACACTTCAAGCCATGCCCGTTAAAAAAACTCCGTATTGCTTTAAATGCCTGGACATCACGGAAGCGGAATCCAGACCCTTAGTCGAAAAAAAGTCACGGAACCAGATTGCAATACTTGCAGTCTTGTTGTGCCCAATCATCGTCGATGAAAGCTGCGGAGGAAAACGCGTTCATACTGCGTAGGAGAATTAGTCGTTTCATCGAAATTTAAGACCAACACCCTAGAGTCTAGTCCCATCGCCCAAAGTGATGTCACGGAAGAAGACTGCAATACTTCTATATCTATGCTGTGGAGGAGCAAGATAATCAATCCTAAATCCTCTCCTAAAATGTCTCATCGGCAGTTTTAATCCTTGTCTCAGAAATCTTGAGACCCACGACCTTAGAAGGTTTGCCCAAGTTGCTCAACTCAAGCAAGTCAGGGAACATGGGCTTGGGAGGCGGATCCAAGTCGGCCAACTACTGGACTTGCCCAAGTCGTCTTGCAAAACGACTTGAGCAAGTCCAGCCAACTACTTGCACTCTCACACAATATATACCTGAGATTCATCAAACGACATCCACTTTTTTGGCCACTGATTTTTCATCTCAATGACCCTCTGTGAAGGAGTTACAATGTCCACCGTATTGGTCTAAACAAACATGCAGACTTTTGTAATTGATGGCGAAAAACAGATTCTAAAAGAGCTAAAATCAGCAGTTAGTTCAAGCACAAGTTCACTAAGTTGGAATATTTGCAAGAAAGGAAAACGTTGTCATATTTTGGAATTTCTTACATGTCTAAGCTCAAGATATCAAAGGATGGATCAACAATGGGGTAGCAAACGATGAACCAGTGGTGGAAAAGCTTCGAAGCATAGGAGTGAAAAAGGGAAACGAGATTGATTAGCTTTGACTGAGTACAGATTATGGGGAAATTCTGCCTTTTCCCTACGACTCTATTCAATCTCTTCACTTCGAGGTTAACCGTGTGCCTTATGTTCTTACACCGGAGAGGGGTGGGGGGGGGGGGTTCTTTCATAGTAAAGGTACCTGGGGATGTGACACCCTCAAGGGTATACTTTTTCAGATTTCTTGTCCAGGCAAGGGCATACTTTTGGCAATCTTGGTCTAGGAAAGGCAAAATTTTAGTACTCTGCGTTTAGAAACCCCAAAGTTTGGCAATTTTTGTCCAGAAAATACCCAATCCTGCCACCTTTGATCTAGAATTAGTCCAGCCAAGGGTAACATTTTTACAAAAATTGGTCCAGCCAACGGTACCATTTTGAAGATGCTGGCGGCACACTCAAATCCGAAGTTTGGCCAAGAAACTCGCCTGTGTGTTCTTACGTGCATTATGTGCTTCTTAATTTTACTTAACAGTTTCTGGAAAAAAGGGTATTTCTTGCTTTGAAAACGAGGCTCACTCACACCACTCTTATGACGTAATACCTTAGTGTAATCAAGTGACTGACAACGACGCTGCCATTGACTTCGCATTTCGACAACTCGTAACGAAGGCGAAACAACATCCACATTGCTTCTCTAAACAAATAAAATAAAGCTTGAAGGCTGTAGAAATCACAAGTGAGGACTAAATTCTGACAAAAATTAAAATGTCTGCTGGTCTTAACTGAAGATAAAAATCAATCCAACTGATTTATCTTTCAAAGTGAAGGCTTGATGCAAAGTTCTACTAAAGGACAATTTGGTCGTGTGCTTTGCTTCAAATTTGGGATAGCTAACTTGTGTTTATTCCCTTGGGGAATCAATAAAAATTGGCTCTATGTAATATGAAAACCCAATTCGTCATGTGCGAAGAGCAACTCGCCCCTCTGGCCCTCTTGAATATGGCCTAAATTTGCCCATCGCTTTGCTCTTCACTTTGCAGATTTGCCCTGAAAATCCACCCCCTTCAGGATCCAGGATTGCCAAATAAAAATCGCCAAGAAGTACTAACACTAGGCACTCTTAGGGTGTGTTTGATTGGTAATTCCAAACCTACCAAATTCTGAAAACAGTAGACGTCGCAGAGACGAAAATATATTTCCCAATCAAGGTTTCGGATTCACCACCAGAATTTGCTAATGAAAACGAGAATCTCTCCAAAATCTGCCAAACCTTCTGCCTTTTGGAGCAGAAGGTTCAGAAGGCCTTCCAAACCTACCAAGCCTACCGTTTTGAGAATTTCTGAGTCAATCAAACACAAATTCTGAGTCTACCAAGTCTACCGTTTTCAGAATTGGTACCAATCAAACACACTCTTAAACAGGCAAATTAATACCCTGGATTGCCACGAGCTTCCTTTTTGCCATTGTCTCGTCATATCGACAACCCTTTGGAGTGGAGTGACAATATCTTCTTCGTAAGCCTATGTAATAAATTATTCGGAAAAGAATTAATAGCAATCCCCATGTCAAATACTGAATAAATGTGTGCTTGTTCTTGTTAAAGCTCTTTTCTTTTTCTTGCAATCGCATCTGCCTTGTGTTTGAAAAAGTCCCACCAGAACTTGCAACAAAGTCAGATGTAAAAATCACAGTTCCCTCGTTATCAGCAATTATGTACGCTAGATCAACATGAAGTCCCTTGAAATCTCAAAGTTTAAATTTGAACAAGCAAGATTAAAACCACACTGTCGACCCTATGCCTAAATATCCCTACCCATCTGCAACATCAAGGATATAAAAGCCATTGAATGGAAATGTAAAATGTTCTTGTTTCTACTTCTACTCTATTGAGGGTGAAAAAAGAAATTCAATTCAATTTAGCTCATCCCGAGTAAACGCAGTAGAGGCTGCACGCAGGTTATGCCCTCCTTGGAATTTTGCCTTATCAATGGACCGCTACTCAACTGCGGCATGTCCCCATATAGCTCATCACAGGCAGTGTTTCCCCTTCAATACCTTAACACACCACACTCTATGAGACAGGTAACGATACCTTGCTTTCAATCCGAACAATGTTCCCCTGTTGCCACTGATTTTTCATGTGAATTACCCCTTGTGGAGGAGAAACCACAACTACCTCCAAATCCTGTGAGAAATGTGAATATCGAAATAAAATTGGGAGACAAATCTTCTTGAGAACTGAATAAAGCCCCGGTCAAACGCATCCAACATTTCGTCCAACATTTGTTTTCAGCATGTTGGATNGAAATTCAATTCAATTTAGCTCATCCCGAGTAAACGCAGTAGAGGCTGCACGCAGGTTATGCCCTCCGTGGAATTTTGCCTTATCAATGGACCGCTACTCAACTGCGGCATGTGCCCATATAGCTCATCACAGGCAGTGTTTCCCCTTCAATACCCTAACACACCACACTCTATGAGACAGGTAACGATACCTTGCTTTCAATCCGAACAATGTTCCCCTGTTGCCACTGATTTTTCATGTGAATTACCCCTTGTGGAGGAGAAACCACAACTACCTCCAAATCCTGTGAGAAATGTGAATATCGAAATAAAATTGCGAGACAAATCTTCTTGAGAACTGAATAAAAAACACCGACAAGCCACACAGGCAAAAAGCTTTAAACAGTTGTCAACAAAATTCTTTTGAGATGGGCCAGAAAACAAATGAATGCTTCCAAATGATTTTAACAGGCCTGAAATATGTACTTTGTGTGAAACTACTTTCTCGATACTATACTTGCTTTTCTACAATGTTCAGTTATCTTGTTTGTTTCTTACTATTTTAATTTAGCACTTCTCAAATTAAATTTAGGATCTTGCCTGTCCTCGATGCTGGATGTAGGTTCAATTTACACTCAAGTATATTCGTGTAGTTTCGCGAATTGGAGGTTCAATTCATCACATTCACACGCATTTCATTCGATATGATGCATTAACAAAAAAGTTGAAATTCCCAGGAAAATATCCCACGACCTTGGCAAAATACAATAACAGTTCATATAGACAGTTGGTAAACAGCTGCCAGGAAAATAAACAATCTTCATAGCTGTGTTACTATTTTAGAATTATCATTTCAAGTAAACGAGATTATCAGCTTTCGTTACTGTTGTTATTCTACTCTTTCTCGTTTCACTATAGACATTCAGTTTCACAGTATCATCATATTACTCTTTAGACAGTGTATTTGAACAGCGAAGAAGCCAGGATCGTCTGCATGAAATGAAGTCTGTTTTGCCATAAGATTTCGGTTAAATTGCTAAACTTTAAAACCGCATATTCTTCCATTTCTTTTCAAGGCCCATATATTCCCTGATACTATATGATATTATATGATATTATATATTATTTTAAATTACATTACATTACATTATATTATAATATATTATATTACCGTCTATTTCCTTCATCTCTATCCATTTCTTTTCTTTTCAAAAGCCCCAAGAATGCCAGCAGAAAGCATTTCAACTAGACTTACTATAATCGTCCCAATTTTTTCAATCAATAAAAATATTATATCATCACATTATCGACCCTCGTCCATTCAAAAAGTTCGAATGAAACAAGCCAATCAGCATCAAGAATTTAGAAATTCTAGCCCCTGATTGATGCAACAAAAAGTTTTATTANATAATCGTCCCAATTTTTTCAATCAATAAAAATATTATATCATCACATTATCGACCCTCGTCCATTCAAAAAGTTCGAATGAAACAAGCCAATCAGCATCAAGAATTTAGAAATTCTAGCCTCTGATTGATGCAACAAAAAGTTTTATTAAGGCCCTGGCCCTATCCACGATATGCACGAAAAAGAGTACGACGCTGATTCACAAGTCCCAGTTTGAGAACAATTCAATTTACAAAGGGTGAAAAAGTTAGTTGCTGTTTCATAAAAAAACGAGAACTGGGACGACCTTCACCTGACACAGTCTTGGGGATTGCTTTGAGAAAATGTGAGAAATATTGCAACAAGGTAGAAAAAATTCTTTAATACCTCTGATTTCTATATACTATGTAGCAATGAGTATATTTTTGGGGTCTAAAAATGTCCCAAGTTTAGTATATTTTTGGGTTTTTCGCAAACATGCTGTGTCTGACCCCTGGGGAACCAAAATTTTACCTACTCAAAGAAAGGGGGAACGAAAAAGAAAGCCCATTTTACGGAGGGGGTATGAAAATAGTTTGAGGTAAATCATATTAATTTCTAAAAAACACAGTTCTTCAGTTTAAGTACAACTCTGTTCATTTCTAACACTAGTTCTTCTTATTTTTCTCATCTCATTTGAAATGGAATTTCTTGCTCATGTACTTACAGCTGTGACCATGGTGGCACTTTTACCATATACACGGGAATTGGGAGGGGGGTTGAAAATATTCCCTGCAATGTGGGAGGGTGGACCAAAATTTTCAGGCAAATCAGAGAGGAGAAACGAAAATTCCATCAAATATTTGAAAATGTCTTCCACCCTCTCCCCAGCAAGAATAAACGACCCGTCCCTTACATCGCTATATATCCCTCGATTACGAAAAAAATAAGTTAGGGGTAATTTTCCATCAACTTTTTGCGTTCTGCTATAGAATCTCAGTAGAATAATACTTGACTTCGTCTAAGAATGCAATGAAATCCGGAAAAACCAGCTTTTCCCCTTTTTCTTGATAGCAGCTGTTACACAACATATCCTCCGCAGTTGCCTCCAAATTTTCAGCAACACAGCCGACTATTCCCTCTGGATCTTGTAATATACTGTCCTAGCATGTCAACATTTGCAAATCCCAGATTACAAAGAATTGTGCTTACCTTATTTTTGTCATGCCAGCTTTCCCTTGATTGCCATTGATCTTTCATATCAGTAACCCTCTGCGGAGGTGCAACGACTTGCTCCTTCGTATCCCCATCCTCCGTATCTTCTTCACTGTCACTACTTGAACGCACTTTTTGACCACTTGCCGCTGCGAAGAATCGATCCTTGATGCTGCTCAGCGACTTCCTGTACAGAACATCCTGTGCGCCTTCGGACTGCCCTCTGCCATCATCAGAATCATCCTTTTGCATCATTCCTCTGTTTTGCATTGAGTATCGAATTTGCTCCAGTTCTTCGTCGACCTTGTACCTGTGATAGTAAGTGCAAGTTGTTAATATAGTTCTTTAAGAAACGCGGTAGTTGCTCCTACAGCAGCTTTATTCCTTTGCGTGTCCCTGTGCCCGTGAAGGTTGTTGTTGTTACTCACATTTGCAGGACACAGGGATACAAGGAAAACCAGGCACAGGGACACAGGGAGGAACAAAACTGGTGTAGGAACAACAACTACCGCGTTTCTTGAAACACTGAATTTTGCTTCCAATCGAACTCCGGATGAGGCTCTTCCAAATCTCGAATTATCACATAAAAACTTTGGAATTAAACTTAGAGAACTGTTCTCACCACAANTTTTGTCATGCCAGCTTTCCCTTGATTGCCATTGATCTTTCATATCAGTAACCCTCTGCGGAGGTGCAACGACTTGCTCCTTCGTATCCCCATCCTCCGTATCTTCTTCACTGTCACTACTTGAACGCACTTTTTGACCACTTGCCGCTGCGAAGAATCGATCCTTGATGCTGCTCAGCGACTTCCTGTACAGAACATCCTGTGCGCCTTCGGACTGCCCTCTGCCATCATCAGAATCATCCTTTTGCATCATTCCTCTGTTTTGCATTGAGTATCGAATTTGCTCCAGTTCTTCGTCGACCTTGTACCTGTGATAGTAAGTGCAAGTTGTTAATATAGTTCTTTAAGAAACGCGGTAGTTGCTCCTACAGCAGCTTTATTCCTTTGCGTGTCCCTGTGCCCGTGAAGGTTGTTGTTGTTACTCACATTTGCAGGACACAGGGATACAAGGAAAACCAGGCACAGGGACACAGGGAGGAACAAAACTGGTGTAGGAACAACAACTACCGCGTTTCTTGAAACACTGAATTTTGCTTCCAATCGAACTCCGGATGAGGCTCTTCCAAATCTCGAATTATCACATAAAAACTTTGGAATTAAACTTAGAGAACTGTTCTCACCACAAAACATTCTCAAAATGAAACAAACAGTTATAATTAAAAACAAATAAGTTTTCCTGCCGAAATCAAGTTAATTCAGCCAAAACCATATTTGCCTTAGCAAATGTCCACATTTTCCCATCAACTTTCCGCCGTCAGAAATCTTAATTCGTACCATTCGTACATATACACATGTCACTTAAAGTATTTCAAAAGTTGCCTGGTTTCTGTAGGTAACAGGAGACATGGAAGACCAAACAAGGGATCTATTTATCTTTACTGGGATACCAAAAACAACTTCTTGAAATCGAATCTAAAGGCTGGTTTCCATTAAATCGTAGCGCGATCGTAAGGGGATCGGTGACAGTCTGCGATCGTCTGCGTTGTGTTCCCTATTTAATGGAAACACTTGCTTACGATCCTTAGGGTAACGATCCTTACGACCATCGGCGATCGTGGAACTTTCCCGATCGTTACGACTATCCCGATCTGGGAAATTTTAATGGAAACGCACATCGAAGACGATCGGCGATCGGCGATCGTCACAGACACCCTTTTGTTTAAGAACCCTAACATGGATGACATTGCCCAATTAGATTTGAACTCCCTTGTTGAAGCGCCTTCCTTGGGGTTATATGGAAACCAGGCCTAGCGATATAATAGAAAGAATATATACGAATTTTGAAAACTCTGGCATAGCCACCACATCGTAAATATACCTGTCGACAGTCTTGCTGTCAATCGCCTTCGTCGTATATGCAGCTTTCAAAATCGAAACTGACGTCTTTGGTTTCTCGATTGCTTTTTCTTCTTCAGATAAACCATCAAAAGATTGGTCTCTCTCGTAATTGTTGAATAATTCCCCAGTTCGTGACCTCACCCGGTTGCCTGCACCTTCAGATTTTTTCCTTGGGGGATCGACGTTTTTCTTCTCGTAGATACTGCCCCCTTGGTCACTATCGCTCCCACTCTTCATCATATAGTATGTATCTTTTGANTTGTACATTTGTATACCATTTTCAATGTTTCCGATACAATCAAATCATTCACTGTCGGCCAGCCCAGTTGCTTTATAATTGGAAGAGCAGAAGCGTTGTAGGGGCTATTGGTTACGATTCTGGCCGCACGATTTTGTAGCTTTTGTAGCTTGTCTTTTGCCGTGATTCCGCATACCCCCCAAACCGGGCAACAATATCGAAAGTATGGCTCTACCAGACTTTTATACATTGTCTGCACTGACTTTATTGGGAGGTATTGTTTGGAATAGCGCAACATTCCTAACGCCTTTGAGATCTTTTTAGTCATATTAGTTATCTGTACGCCCCAGCTTAAATGTTGATCAACATGTACCCCTAGGTATTTAGGTGATATCATAAATACATTTTGGAAAGAAAGGGCAATAACATTTTGCAAGATTAATTTCAAAGATTTGCGAAGATTTGACAACTAACTACTCCAGCAATCCAAAGATCCCAGCGATCTTATGGAAACATATATGAACGATCCTAGCAATCGCAAAAATCAGGATCGCCGGGATAGAAACTTGCTCTACAGTATTCCAGCGATCGCAACGATTCAAATGTAAGAAGAAGAATGCAAGCTGCCCTCGCAAGAGCCAGTAACCGTGATTTTTCAGCGATCTGAGCGACCCTAGCGATTATGTGGAAACACTTCCTCCAACAATCCCAGCGATCCAAAGTCAGCGATCGAAACGATCGTAACGATCATTTGGAAACCAGGCTTAACAGCCTACATCGCGAAAATCCTTTCCATTGGGAGCCTACTGTATTATCTTATTATTCTTAATCAAAAAATATTATGATGAGTTAGAATTATTACGAAAAAACATGAATTTAGGAAACAAATAACAGTAATATTTAACCGGAAAATATAAGGGAATTTAATAAGAATTTGATAAGCCCTAAATAACCAAAGAAATAAATGAATTTCGAAGCGAATGGACAAAAACACTGTCTGAAGACTTCAGAGATTAACTTGTTTTCTCAAGGGACCATAGTTTTACGATTTAATAAAGAAATCAAGAATCAAGAGAATTCCAAATAAAAAAGATACGCAACCACAATTTTGTATCGCGGTTTTTTCGTCTTAACAACATAAATTCGCAGTAGGAGATCTAAGATTTAGAGGTATTTAAAGTTCGATAAAAAGAGCCCAAACAGGAAATTGCTAGGGTGGGCTTTTAGGTGAACGTGAGCGGAAAAATGTTGATATCACCAGCCCTTATTGGTGCCTGGCTTTGAAAATAATAGATGAGGAATGTATAGATGGGTATAGATAGCAAATGGACTTGAATTTATAGAAGTAGGCGACGGGCAATGTATGAAAGGGCCTGTTTATACCCTGCAGGTCCTGGAGCCAAACCTATGAATTTCTCTCCGTTTCTCTCTTTCTCCCACTGTGTTGGTCTGGCATCCAGGGTAGGCCTGTTGTTACCACTGGTTGTTACTGGCGTTACTGTGTTACGAACAAACGAACCGAAATGCATGCTTTCTAGGACATTTAATTATTTGCATTTTTATCAAGGAAGGATGTTTGAAAACAGTTTCGAAGTTCAAACAGCCCTTGCCTTCTTCAAGGACCTCTCAAGGACGCCAATAACAATGGAGCGATGCAGGAGAGATATTCCCTCCTGAAATTCCTTAATTGAAACTTTCATGAAATCTTCGAAGCAAAAATTTGCTCAAAAATATCCATTTATAACAACAAGTTAAAATTCAGTCAACCACTTGAATCTGTCACAGGTAGCCTATTTGGACTCACCGCAGGGGTCTACACATAGAAAGATGAAAGATTCAATGTTGTTATTTTGGCTATAGTAATGCAAGATTTATGAGCCAGTCTAATTCTAAGGAATTCTATTCATTAAGTTTATATGAGAGGTCCCTCCTCCTTCATTGAGATTGGCAGTCTTATTCCAAAATTGAAGGTAATGTTAGCAAATATCTCAATAGTTGATTTTTTAGATCCCTGTTTTCAATTTAAGAGTGAAAGGCAAAATTAGATTCTACGTTTCATCTAGCCATTTAACTAAAAAATAGGAAGACTAGCATAAAAATTTCGGACTCAACAGATCTAGGAGGAAGGGGCCATCAACCCAAGGGGTGTATCACTCTTTTGAAAAAGCATAGGCAATTTTTGAAAATAAAAAAATTTCTGGGATTTTTGGGGATTTTTCTCAAAACAACAGGATTCTTCCAAAAGGTGTACAAGATTTTTAGGGAATGATTCCTGTCACCCCACCAATCACCTTTGGGTTCCAATACCTTTGTCCGTCTCTAGTCAAGGGGCAAATCATTTCTCAGAATATTGTTTATGTGATTGTTATGATTTTTTCAAATCACCAGATACACGATTTGTGTGTGATTTTTTTAGATTTCTGTGATTTTTTGGGATGAACATGCACACACAAAATCTGTGATTTGCCCTTGTCTCTAGCCACGAAAATTTAATCACTGTTTGCCCTTAAAAATATCCTTTTTGAACTTACAAGCTTTCTCAGGCTCATAATAGGCTCAAAACAACTTAAAACATCAAGGAAAAGATTAAATTTTCCAAAGAGCAGTGTGACTCAATCACATCTGAAACCTATTAGTGGTTGCCACTTACAGACAGCCCAAAAATGGTTGTGTCTTTATGAAAACCACAATTCCAAGCACATGAGGTCTAGACCTCTGCACAGTTTTGTAGATGGCTTTCTTTAAAACATGGAATCTGGAATCTGGGTCTTAAGGAGCCCTTGCAATGATCTCAATACAGCACTCTAACCATTTGGCCAACCTCCCACCCNGAATGATTCCTGTCACCCCACCAATCACCTTTGGGTTCCAATACCTTTGTCCGTCTCTAGTCAAGGGGCAAATCATTTCTCAGAATATTGTTTATGTGATTGTTATGATTTTTTCAAATCACCAGATACACGATTTGTGTGTGATTTTTTTAGATTTCTGTGATTTTTTGGGATGAACATGCACACACAAAATCTGTGATTTGCCCTTGTCTCTAGCCACGAAAATTTAATCACTGTTTGCCCTTAAAAATATCCTTTTTGAACTTACAAGCTTTCTCAGGCTCATAATAGGCTCAAAACAACTTAAAACATCAAGGAAAAGATTAAATTTTCCAAAGAGCAGTGTGACTCAATCACATCTGAAACCTATTAGTGGTTGCCACTTACAGACAGCCCAAAAATGGCTGTGTCTTTATGAAAACCACAATTCCAAGCACATGAGGTCTAGACCTCTGCACAGTTTTGTAGATGGCTTTCTTTAAAACATGGAATCTGGAATCTGGGTCTTAAGGAGCCCTTGCAATGATCTCAATACAGCACTCTAACCATTTGGCCAACCTCCCTCCCTCCCACCCACCCACCACCATCAATAATTCTCTTCATATGAAAATTTCTTTTGCCTAAATGCATTATGCAATTGGTAATTATAAAGTTTGGGAATTGATTTTAAGCTTTTAAATGCAATTGATTGAGAAATTTACATTTGGTTTGGGACACACTCTAGTAAATTAGAATTTGATAGTTTTTTTCAATTGGCGAAATGTCAGGATGAAATCACTGAAAAAAGATGTCAGGATGGTTACAGCGCTGTTCTGAGATCACTGTGATGGCTCCTTGAGACCCGCGCAGACTCAAGATTCCAGATTCCATGTTTTAAAGATAACATTTTGTAGATGACTGAAAAAGCTTATCCACATTAGCTTTCAAATACTTGGCATTTACATGGAGCATAAGGGGATTTGACAATTGCCATAGGTTGCCCAACTTTTCAAACCACAGGGGGCAAATAGTATAAACAGTAATTTACACAAATAAAAAAAATGATTTTATTTAATTTTTTATCAATGGTTATTTTACAACACTTTAAATAGCTCCACCAACTGATGTGATATACTATTGTTTATGACTATACAAATACTATCTTAGGAAGAAACTTTTCATAAGAAACCAAACTCCCAGATCACCAAAAAATTAAGAAACTTGAGTACTGCAAACAAATTATTTGAGAACCTGTTTCATTTTGTCTAAGAAATCCAAAGCATATTGTAACCAGGATTGTATGACAATTTAGCATTATGAAATGAATAGGGATACTAAAATGAGACATGGAAATTATCAAGCGCTTAGGTGAGACATGAACAATTATTTTTAAGGAATATTTGAATTGTTTAATTGCAACCTTGGGAGTGGATTTTGCTAACATCATGCCACTTTGTACCAACGCCTAAATCCCCAAGGTCTCCTTCAATTGATAGGATATATTACAAAAAAGAACCAAACATACCTCTTTCTCTCAGGGCTGCTTCCACTGCTGCTTCCTCTATTACGAAGATTCTTATCTTCTTCACTGTCACTTGACCCATTAACTTCATCATTCACATTAAATACATTTTGATTTTCTTCTAAAATGTCATCTTCTGCTTCTAATTTTGAATTTATTGGTGACGTTGGTGAACCATCACTTGAGGATGTTCGTCCACGGGATTTGGCACTTATTGTCAATGATGCAACTTTTGACATTTTTGCTATTTAAGAAGACAACAAATTTTGCTAAATATTTATAATTTCATGGAGGAAATAGAATATCACAGGGTACTAGGGGCGGTACTTCGTCAGTTTCTTTATATTTTGCCTTGATTGAGGGAGTTATTCACTAAAATTCACTGACAAATACCCCTCGTATCCAGGGTGAATCTCGGTCCAAAAATTGACAAAATATAAGGGCTTTGTGCGGAGAAAACTTTTCTCTGCGCTGAAGATCTTCCTAAAATATGCAGGCTAATATTGATGGAGTTTGAAAGAGAAAAATTTCTGAAACGGGATGTTATATTTTTGAATATCTTTAATGGTGTTTGGTAACGAAAGCAATGACTCTTTGTCTTTGATGACGAGTCTCTTTCAGTGGAGAACCAACATGATCGTTTCATTTTGATCGAAAAAATCTTGAACTTCAATGCTATTTGAGATGAGAAAACATAACAGATTTGGTAAGCCACCTGGCAGGTCCTTTTGTGAAGATGACAATCACCTCGCTATTCAACAAGAAGGTCTCGCAAATATTCATCCATTTTATCTGATGAAATCACCCGAATTAAGATATATTTTGATCTTACTTTGCGTAAACAACGGCTCTAGGGATTAAATCTCACCATCAAACAACCTCAAATCAAAACAACGTGTCTTCGAAGTGCTTTGCCCCCTACCTACGTTTCTCAGTGGGGGCACCAAGAAAATCCAATAACGTGTGCAAGAGCGATTGTTGTCCAGGAATTTTGGGAGCAGTTTCCGTTCACTGCAAAATACCTAATCGACACCTTTCCCCAGGCATCATTGATATAATTAAGGGAAAGACCAAAAATGTCGCAAAATGAAGTGTAGAATGATACAAAAGCAGGGACATCTTTTGCCATTATAACTGCTTGGCAGTCGAGTTTGCAGACGTCTTTATTTGTTTGCTTGAAATATTGGCCTACCTGGTCTCATTCTGTGAGGATTTTTAGTCGAACATTCCCAATAAACGTATTTTTCACAGACTTACGAATTTAATAGCACTCAGAACCGCCGGAAAAACTCATAAACGTAATATTGCACAGTTAAAACTGTAACTATTAATATCATAGTTTACACGCCCACAACAACAAGTTGTACAGGTTATCTTTGCAAATGGCGGGTCGATTTAAAAAATTCACACAAACCTTCGTAATGAGTTGTAAATCGGTGCGATGCTTGTTGAAAACAAAATCCACAATTTAACAAACTGCACGTAAACTTGAAAACAGCGCAACGATTTAATCCCGATTGTGATCACAGTGCAAAGCTGGGCTAACAAATCTTGATTCGAATGAAACCCTTGCAATGTCAACACACGAATGTAAACAGTCCCACAATGGCTTCTTTCCGTTGAATCACTTTACACTGGCTTCTTTGACGTAGCTAATCTTTCTTGATACAAATGCACTTTCAAACGGTGGTTTTCTACGAGAATTTGCGGACCTAACCAGCGAAATCGCTCCTCAAAAGCAAATCATGTCTTATCCCAAACTCATCAACACAGCTAAGACGCAGTTGTGCTCTTTTGTGAATCTTTGAACATGGCATTCCATAAATGGGCACAGACAAAGGAATCTCCATAGGTAATTAATGGCTGAATTTATGATTGGTGAAACTATGGGCGAGACAATTTCCATGCTTTCATTATCGAGACGTTTTATAAGTAATCTATTATCTGTTGTCAAGCAACACTTTAATAGCCATTTATTAATTTTTTTCTCATTTCATTTCTCAGTTCGGTCAGTTCGGTGTTACTGAAGATTGCCTTTACAGGGGTGAAAGTCTACGGTACCTCTCTACAAATTTACTGTGTCTATGAATTATTGTCTCAGATTTTTACTTCATTTCTTGATATTGTTAACAGAAATCTCATTCCTCTACATGTATTTTTCATAAAAAAACTAAGAATTTGAACAATTTGAAGCCAGTGCTGAAAGTTTCTTAAAATAATCAGATTTTGAGTACTCAGAGTTTCTTACGAGCTTCTTACGAGTTCCATAACAATCTTCATGGTTACTTTCTGTGCCCTCCTGCCTCCTGGATTTCCTGGACTACAATGAATATTTGCTTTAATAATTTTTTCCCACTATACTGACTGGAGTTTCTTAATTTTTTAGCGATCGGAGAGTTGAATTTCTCATAAAGAGTTTCTTATAAAACAATACGTGTATTGATGTCAAAACCTACTGAGGGATGGAACTAGTTTCTTTTCAAACGTTTTCAACGCGCTTTAGAAATAGAAATATAGTATGGTAATTTAAAAACTAACCATAAAATTGTTATAATAAATACTTCATACTTGAGAAACTTTTTAGCCTAACTACTGTGTGAAAGACACTGCATACATCGACTCGTTGCTTGTGGCATTACCAGGGTGAAATCTGGAGCGGTTTTACGGTTTCCGGACCTTAACAACAAATCTAAACCTTCAAATTGGGGATGAAAATTTCATCGTCAATATCCGACTTGATCTAAGTCTGACAATCGTATTACTACATAAGAACCCGTGACTTCTCATGGCTGTATCACGGCTGGAAAGGGTTAAAATATGCAACCACTTCAACACGAAAGATTATCAATATCTTTTAGGTTGAAAGAACTTTTCGGATTACAGAGATCACGCCCGTTCATTGAATCCAATATTTTTTCTGATTTTGTTCAAACATCGACACCTGGGGATAAATCCCTACAATTCTTTCATCGTTTGCAAAGTCGATAGACTCCCCTGAGAGCTCTATTTGCAAAAGTACTAAAATAACATGATGTTTGACACAAGGGCCTGGATCTTATCACAACTTGGTTTAAGGATTCTCGGGAACCTGGGAACGAGGGGAGTGTCACTCTGGTCACTCCTTCGAAAAGCGTACGAAATTTGTAGCAGAACAAAAGGATTTCTAAAGGATTTCATGGATTTCTCGGGGAACAAAAGGATTCCTGTCGAAAGCATACGAGATTTCTATAATTCTAGAGAGTGACATGCCCCTCGCCTGGGAACACATGTCGGGAGGGGAACGTGGGAACATAATGAAATATTTGAAGAGCGGATGGAACACTTAATGACAAGATTCTGCATACAGGACACACCTTTCTATAAAAAAGACAGGAAACATTCAGACTTTTATGAGGGAACAGGAGAATTGGAACTTTTCAAAACTACCGCCTAAAATATGAGATACAAGCAATGCAGCTTGGCAGCACTACCTTAANAGGATTTCTAAAGGATTTCATGGGGAACAAAAGGATTCCTGTCGAAAGCGTACGAGATTTCTATAATTCTAGAGAGTGACATACCCCTCGCCTGGGAACACGCACATGTCGGAAGGGAACGTGGGAACGTAATGAAATATTTGAAGAGCGGATGGAACACTTAATGACAAGATTCTGCATACAGGACACACCTTTCTATAAAAAAAAGACAGGAAACATTCAGACTTTAATGAGGGAACAGGAGAATTGGAACTTTTCAGAACTACCGCCTAAAATATGGGATACAAGCAATCCAGCTTAGCAGCACTACCTTAACAATATTAACATCTGGTCTACATATCAAAGTGGGCTCAGATCTCCATTGTTGATACTTCTCGTTTACAAAGTTGGTAAGTCTAGCAACACGTATTAGCAACACGGGGAACCAGAGAAACAACTGTTGGGCAACGTTCTCAGGGACCGCGGAGCCATACTGAGTGGGTGGGCTAAAGCCCCTGTACTTTTTGCAAAATCCTTCATTTTTCCACTATGCACGAGTCAAATCGATACCCGGACATCCCCCCGGGCCACCCCCGGGCATTGGATTTTTTTCATTCTTGGTGGTCAAATTCCCCGCTCTTGGCTAGCGAACTCCCATCAAATGCCCTGGTCTTGCAGCCTTAAAATGTAGATTTGGCCATATAACTGGCCCAGTAAGGTTTAAAACCCTCTGATATTTGGTTCAAATTCCCCACCCCTGGGATCGTATACATGGTCAAATGCCCGGGGGTGGCCCGGGGGGAGGGGAAGTCCGGGTATCGTTATGACTCGTGCATTATTTAGGGCTAAAATTACCTCGTAGCCCCTGCACTTTTGAAACACTCCGCAGCCCCTGATTACGTTCTCGCCTAGGTGCACAGGTGTGGCATATAAATAATTACATTCCCCTCAGCATTACCTAATAAAGAGTTGATCCGTCAAATCAAATTGCAATCTTTCGCCAGTGGCTGACTCTCAAAACCGAGCAAAGTGTCTGACATCAGTCTGTGGTAAAAACTTGTCATTCATTTTGTGATTTGCGGTGTTGTCATCGAATGGCTTATCTTTTAATCAACCCCTTGTGTTTTACGCATTTCATGCATTATTGATAAAGTTTGCAGTCGTGTGGCCGAATGACCTAAGAGTAATCATTCATAGATAAGTCTGCATTCTGTGGGCTACCTATCAACCTGTCATTGGCCTTGTTATCAGGTCTCACCCAAAACCCCTTTTCTTATGAGAGGACGATAAAATTTTTGCATGACGTTTCAGGATGACCTTATCCAAACTCATCCCACAAGGATTTCTTTTAAATGTTTTCTAAAAATGAAGCCATAGAAATAGTTTGCTACGCCTGAAATATTTCTCCTTGTGGAGACACAGTGACTTTCGCCATCCAAGATCTCCATCTTGTAAAAAGTAGCTGTCAATAGTTCCCGTGATTGAATAAAAGGGTTCCTTTGACAAATTTACTAAGTATCAACTCCAATAAACTTAAAGGCTCTTGGGAAACCGGCATGCACT
This sequence comes from Aurelia aurita, assembly GCA_004194415.1. Classification (NCBI taxonomy): domain Eukaryota; kingdom Metazoa; phylum Cnidaria; class Scyphozoa; order Semaeostomeae; family Ulmaridae; genus Aurelia; species Aurelia aurita. Next base: position 34,493 of record REGM01000313.1, read on the forward strand.
GCAGCCCTATTTGTAAAGGTTGCCAAATCTCATACTGCATGAAAATAATTTTGTGATGTCGCTCAATTCAGCAGCATGACGTGGACAGGCAAGACCACCTCGTACAGAATCACTGAAATCGATATACTTGTCAGAGTCTACTTTTCCACGAAGTAAAATCCACGAAAAAAAAACAAACAATCGCAACGCATGCCGGTTGTGCAAGAGCCTTTAAAGCCAAAGATGCAGCGCAGTGTGGACAAAAGAGTTCGTCATTCTCGCTGTTCATTGGTCCATGCCGAATTAATAAGGCTCTGATTGGTTGGTATTCAAACATTACCAATTCGTCTCAGGACGTTTCTGAGTTGTTCATTTCAAAACACATCTTAGAAATAAATTCACTTTTCGTCTTTTGGTTATTAACTGACAATTCATACTGTTAAGAAAAGCTGACGAAAAAATCTTAAAGTACAGTTTATGATAACTTCGCTTTTCAAAGCAATTTTAGCTCAAAAATCAAAACTTTCATATTGAAAGTGAAATTTTCATATCTTTAATGTAACTGAAAATATACAAGCAAAACTAAAGAAGAAGTCTGTCATCAGTTGTTTGGTGAGCCAGCTCTCGGTAATACGCTAACCCTAACCCTAACCCTGAACCTAACCCTCCCCCTAACCCCAAACTAACCCTAACACTAATTTATTTCAATGTTAACTCTAACCCTAACCCTAACATATTTCAAGGTTTTGATATATTGGCGTACTCCCCAGATCTCAGTTACTTTCAAGAGTCTCTCCAATCCTTGAAAACTAGTTTTTCAAAAGTACTAAACAATTCCGTGATTGACAAAAAGGTTCCTTTCACGCATCAACTCCGTTAAAATATCTTTAATGCGACTGACAATACATATCGAGCACCACTGCGGATGATTTCTGTTAGTTGCTTGGCAAGCCAGATCTCTTTGTGGCATTATCTACCTTCAAGAGGCTCTCAATTCTATCGCAGTAAACTGGCGGTCACAAGTAATACCGTGACTGGTATAAAGGGTCCTTTGATGAATTTGCTCAATTTAAGCTACATTTGACAAGTACCAAACCCCCAGGAATCCAATCCAGTGCTACGTATTGTAATCGTAATTGCATGTATGACTGTACGTAACTCCCCTGGAAAGGGGGATTTGGAATTATTATCATTATTAGGAATAACATAGAATACATAATTGCTTCAACTTTCATACCAAAATATACCATTAAAATCGTTAATTAAAACTGGGGAAATGAAAATCTAACTTTCGTATTTTAATTCCATCGCCAATATAAGGAGCAATACTAAAGAGGATCTCTGTCTGTAATACATTCTAGAGATGGGAGGAGTGGCAAATTCCAAAAGATGAATGGCTATTTATATCAACTCATATCATCTATTTGACAGCCCAAGGGACAGCCCTATATTGATCTTCTTAACTGCAGGAATCTGCTTAGATTGCTTTTGCTTAGGGCATGATGAATGTGCTGCATCGATAATAAGTCAATAAGGAAGGGGTTATCCACAAAATCTCATTGCATGCTACGTTAATCTAGATAGCGAAGGATATAAAATCTAAGCACACCACAAAAACTGATGCGGAAATTGCAAACACTGCCTATGTTTAGCGATGTATCAGTTGTTTGCACGTGCGGCTATAATTATTCAAATGCATACGAAGATATGAAGATGTGTCCACGGAGAATATGTCGGTCTTGGACGCAGATAAAGATGCTACAAAGAGAAAAACATTAGAGAAAAGAAATATTTTTAAATTGGGGACTCTTCTGCCACATGGACTTAACAAACGTTTTTCATTCATATCCTAGTATCTTTGCTAGCTTCTTTTTGTAGTAGGATCTCTTTTCGAATCTTTTACTCTTTCTCTTACGTCGCATTCTTTTCTGCATTCTACTAATATACTTGTTCTATCAAGCGTTCTTTTTCTACTCTTCCTAACTTTATCGTACTCTACTTCGTTATTACTGATGAAGGGTTATGCCCGAAACGTCTAATCGTTATATTCAAGGCTTATATTTTATCTTTCACCAATATCTTCGTATACAAATGTTTAGCGATGACAGCGCAGGAGTTTGAGCTAGGAGAGTTAGGAGTGCTGCAGCCTCCAGCACATCACTCCCTAAAAATGTCATACACATGCTATGAAAATCCTTTTTGTTGTTGTTGTGAGATCCTTGAAATTCTCTAGAAATCCTTTTGTTAACCTAGAAATCTCTTATGCTGTTTTAGGTAGTGATTCACTCGATTTGCTTCTTGTGCAGCCTAACCTGAAGCTTGTAAATTTGCAAAATCTTGCCAATCATGGCACTTTTAGGAACGACTGAAATGAGTCTTTGTTCTCCGGGCCTAACAAAGGTCAACAATTCTGGGAGGGCCTAAACTTTAGAACCAACGAAATAAAGATGGTTTATCATGCTCAAAGGAATATAAATTGCAAATTTTCAGCTAATAGCACCGTGTAAAATCATACACGTATCTTTTTTATAAGAAACTAAGAATTTGAGCCAGTACTGAAAGTTTCTTAAAATTATCAGATTTTGGGTACTCAAGAGTTTCTTACGAGTCTCTTAAATGTTCCATAACAATCTTCATGCTTACTACATGTGCCCTAGTGAACATTTCAAAACAAAATTTGTGAAGCCTTTCTAATCTTTAGACATTACTCAAGTACCTTCTGGGTAATATACTACAGGAAACAAGTGAAAATCAAGTAAAAATATGGTAAGGATTTCCTTTTTCAAAATAAACAGTTTCTTAAGTTTTATTTTCCCAGTACTGGAGTTTCTTAATTTTTTGGTGATCTGAGAGTTGAGTTTCTTTTATAAGCAGTTTCTTATAAAAAAATACTTGTATTTCCAATCATGTAATAGTGCGAAGTTGCGAACTTTTCTATAAAGATGCTATTTGAACTAGTATCAGAGACTCATTTGAAAAATCTTCAGAGCTTTGGGTTGAACCGATCAACGGCAGTCTCAAGTAGTGGAAGGCAGAACAATCTGAGTGGTTTTATATCTGCCTGCAATATATAGGTCTTATAGCTCAAGTTGTCTAAAAACATGCTGAAAAATCAGTTTATTAATATTCTAAACCCAGTTGACAAAAAAATCGCCAAAAAGTTCGCAGAAAATTAAAAAAAGGTTCATTCAACACCTCTAGCATTTATCGTTCAAGCCTAAACTGCCAAGAAACCATGACCTCTCCCTGATGCAGGCAAATAGCAGAAGATACATTGCAAATGAAGATATTATCTATAGGTTTGAACTCTATAGAATTAGCCAGTGCAATCAGATCTTTCGTACTATCAATGATTTTAGAGATACAGCTGGATTCCGAGGCACAAGTTTTAGATTTGTTTAGCCTAAACACACTAAATAAATTCAGTGACACGGGCCCCTTTTTTACTAAATCTTGTACAGCCCGTCTAAGAAAGGTTATGAGAATCTTGAATTCGAGACGTTAAGTATCTTGATATGAAATGCGTGGAAAATTGTAAAACGTTGCTTAGGACTAAAAGGTTAGGTTATACAGCCCCTTTAAGACTATTTTCAGAAGGAACAGGAACTAAACTGTTAAAGATTGGTATGAATGTTGTCATTTAGAGATTTCTTTAAGAGACGTGCGAAAGTTTAGGGAAGCTATTTCAGTCGGCAGCAACTGGTCATCGGGAAACATTTCAATGTTGAAGAGAAAATTAGTCTCCTTGAAGAAAAGCTTCAAATTTTCAAACCATCTGCTTTACCCGGCAACCAAGGTTTAAATTGAAATGGAAGCCTAAATTATAGCCTTTTGATTAAATTAATTCGACTTAATTTCTTAAGTTCATGTCCGACTTAAGTTAAGTGCATCAGACACATTAATATTCTTACGGCTGTGGTAAGCATGAACTTGATGTATATAACGACTAAAGAATAAAATTAGCTAATTTTTCCAGAATCCCCTATTTGTCGAAAATTCATACTAAATAACTGACAAATAAGATGAATTAGTGCAAACCATAAAATTGCAGATAATTCTATTGCTGAGTTTTTATCGACTCAATATAACTGGTCTAAAATGGTTTAGCAGCAATTCTTGCAGCTAAATGAAATTAGGTTAACCCTTAGTTTAGTTTCTTCAAGGAATAACATGATTCTGCATTAATTTGATTAATATATGGACTAAAGAAGACAACTTAGAGCGAAAAAAGGACTCCAAATCTTTCCTGAGCCTCATACTACCGAGCTTTGACCTAAAACGGTTTAGAAGGTTTTTCCTGCAGCTAAATCGAATCTGGTTACCCTTAATTCGGTTACTTTAAGGAATAATATCATTCTTCGTGAATTTGATGAATGTATGGACTAAAGAAGACAACTTAGAGCGAAAATGGGACCCCAGATCTTTCCTGAGCCTCATACAACCCGGTTTTCATCTACTCATTATAATCGGCCTGAAAAGGGTCTAGTTGCATTTTTTAAGCAGCTGAAAGGAAATCGACAATTCTTAATTCGATTACTTTAAGCCAGAACCTAAATCGTCCTTTTTACTTTCTTATATCGACACAAATTGTTGGGCTCTAAAACAGTTTTACTTGTGCGTCAATAATAATTTTATAACGGGTCAATCATGTGAAGTAAAATTAACTTTGCTACCTCAAAATTCTTTCAAACAGTATTATTCCAAGCCAGACAAGTGAGCCAATGCATGCAAAATATAAATGGACTGTCACACACACAATAAAAATTCGTGGTTCTTTCTTCCCTCCACAACACTTGCACATTTTCAGCGACCAATAGGGTGTGGTCCCTGAAGATATGAGCTATTTAGGAGATGAGCTTTTTTTAGTTCATTTTGGAGATGAGCTAAAACACCATCTCTTAGATAACATCACATACAAAGCTTGAATATGAAATTTAACATTTTTACTTCTTGAAAAAGGATAATCTCATATTGTTCATGATTGGGCCATACCGATCTTCCAGGGGGTCGAAAGTTGAATATCTTGCAGCAGTCCAACCCAAAGAAATAGACTTACTTGCCCCAAGTCCGGTAACCGATCCCTCTCTCACGGTTCCAGGATCCGCCGTACCCACTCCATGACAGCGGGGAAGAAAGGACCATAGAATGGGGAACTAAGGAGAAAAGGGATCGGTGATACTGACTTCACGAGATTGACTTGGGACGAATCTGTTCCTTTTGCATTGGAATTCTGTAAGATATTCAACTTTCGACCCCCTAGAAGGTCAGTATTGCTCAATCATAGACAATACGAGATGGCGTATTTTCAAGAGTCTAAAAGAAACATCAAACAGCAGATTCATTCAAAATAGGCGTTAAAAAGAAATGACTCTAAGAAAGAAAAATCCCCCGAATGTGTCATTTCAGGATATCTTTTTCATTATCAAGTGCAGTAGTGAATACGTTAAGGTTTGCTCAGCATTGAGCGCATGCGTGCTAAATGACCACTTCCCTACAATCTCCAAAAATCTCTTTCACCAACACAAAATCTTTCCCAATACACAAAAAAAGAACACTATTGCACGTATTTATTTGCTCTTTTAATTAACGAAAGGTTGAAATATTTGTACGCAGTACGTCACAGATTTACGCCAATTAATTTTGTTCTATTGTCTTTTCTATTGTTTAAGTTTTCTATTGTTTAAGAATGAGTCTGNATGACTCTAAGAAAGAAAAATCCCCCGAATGTGTCATTTCAGGATATCTTTTTCATTATCAAGTGCAGTAGTGAATACGTTAAGGTTTGCTCAGCATTGAGCGCATGCGTGCTAAATGACCACTTCCCTACAATCTCCAAAAATCTCTTTCACCAACACAAAATCTTTCCCAATACACAAAAAAAGAACACTATTGCACGTATTTATTTGCTCTTTTAATTAACGAAAGGTTGAAATATTTGTACGCAGTACGTCACAGATTTACGCCAATTAATTTTGTTCTATTGTCTTTTCTATTGTTTAAGTTTTCTATTGTTTAAGAATGAGTCTGTCCGCCACAGATCTGTGGCGTAACATACCCCGATTCCAGTTAACCGCTAAGTTAGAAAAGTATTCACTGTGAAATTGCAGAGTCCAGAAAAAGTCACGGCTCCACGGCTGTGAGCCGGAGGAAGGTTTTGCTTATTAATGTCATATTTGAGGAAGGTTTAGTACGTTTTTTACAAGAAATCTAAGGAAAATTTGGGTCATTTTGGCAACTGCAACCAGTTTATAAATTTAGAGTTATAAACACGGCGAGGAGTTCGAAAAATCTGGTTTTTTGACTCGATAAAATGGCATCCGGAGGAAGGTTTGAACTTTTTCGGGACTCTGTGAAATTGTTTGTTGAAATGTTTACCGAAGAGTTCTGCTGGTACAAAATTTAAAGAATGCTTTGAAGATTGTAGATAATCTGACGTTTCATATTGTGATGAGCGTCAGATGAAAAATCTGTCAGAATATTTATGATGGTTTCGCTTTTGTTAACAATCTTCAAATTAACTGACCAATGATCAACTTTCCAAGAAAATAGATTTTTCCAGCAAAGGCTCCTATTATTGGAAATCTCTCAAATATTCTCGTATGAAAATTATCGACCCTAGGCTAGATTCAGATTTAGCAGCAAAGTTTGTTTAGTCTGGATATACGTTTTCACACTCCTAGTGTTCGTGACTTTGATGTCATTACAATAAAAAGTTTGAAACTTGAAAGGGATTTGTCTGCGAAAATCGACCTGGATGAAACTTTTGACCCCCAGTCATTCATCAAGGTCCAACTCAAATCCCTTATAAAATGTCAAACCTCATATCGACATGAAATAGTGTCATTTCATAAAATAGTGTGTTAATAGTGTGAAAACTAGCGTCCAAAGTTTGGGTGCTAAATCCGAATCTGGGGTCAAAATTTCGTTGACAAGTTGTATAGTCGTAGATCAGAGTCGATCAAAGAGATGTTTGGTAGATATACATCAGGCAGCTTATACACCAGAGTCAGTCAAAGAGATGTTTGGTAGGTATACATTAGGCGGCTTATACAGCTAAATAGTTCTGAATCAGTAAAGAGAAGTTCTCACTTGACAGCCTTTACGATGTGATTTGCACTGATTCCAAACATTTCCAACAGCTCAACACTTGGTCCACTTCTTGGCAAAGCTCTGACGCACAACTGCTTGATTGATATGTCCTTCTCCTCGGAAAGTGCTCCTGCGACAGCCTCCCCAAGCCCACCTGAAAAAATTAGAAAGAATCATCATTAATACGTTTAAAGCCCACTAAAGCCCATCTCCCCCCCAAAAAGGGTATCGTTCTAGTAGTATCGTATAGTATTTTGTAAGTAGTGTAGTTAGTAATATGTATTGTAACTTTTTATTGGATTATAAAAAAAAAAAGAAAAAAAGGGGTGTTTCAGTTCTGAAGGCACCAGAGGCGCGCTTCAAAGAGAAAAATATCATTAGAATGGACCCCAATGACAAAAAATATTAAATTATGAATAATAGGTTCTCATTGCCTAAACTTGGTATTTCCAAAATAAAAAATTAAAGGGCATATTATGTGTATTCCTNGTATTGTAACTTTTTATTGGATTATAAAAAAAAAAAGAAAAAAAGGGGTGTTTCAGTTCTGAAGGCACCAGAGGCGCGCTTCAAAGAGAAAAATATCATTAGAATGGACCCCAATGACAAAAAATATTAAATTATGAATAATAGGTTCTCATTGCCTAAACTTGGTATTTCCAAAATAAAAAATTAAAGGGCATATTATGTGTATTCCTCCAACATTTCTTTATTGCATCTGTCGAGAATCTTGCCTTTGGTGTTAAAAAAGTAAAAAAAGGGACAAATGGGGTGAAAAACTTATATCAAAGTACTGTAGGTACTGTCTTAGAAATGGCTTGCATTAAAACACGTTTACGAGGTAAATGTATAGAACTCTAAAGGTTTCGGAAAGTGTTCTTCCGATGTAAAATGTGGCCTAAACGTTAGGAGATTTTTCGTACGAGAAAAAGGGACTCGGGTAGTAGGTCTAGTATTGGATCTAAGAGTCATACCTGCTGGGTAGTGGTCCTCCACAGTGACGACCTTTCCTCCGCAAGCTTTAGCATTAGAAATAAGAGCAGCTTGGTCAATGGGCTTAAGACAGAAGATATCCATGACACGAATATGGATGCCTTCAGCTTGTAACATATCAGCAGCCGTGAGTGCTTCTTGAAGTGTGATGCCGGCTCCTACCACCAATGCTACGTCTTTGTCGCTTTGACGAACGATCTAAAATAGAAGAGCTTTGCTTAGATACAGCGACTACTCTCAGGTGCCAAATAGACGCCCCCCCCCCGTTCATTAAATTTCGAAAAGTTGTCCCATCCCTCCAAGCCTTATTACGATCCCCCGCTAATTAATTCCATGGAAAGTATGATCAAAATATTTCCTTAACTTAGGCGAAATCGATTAAAAGCTGCTAGAAATGGTATTTTTAGTTCAAAATATCTATACCCCCACTAAATTAAGACTTTTTAACTTTTCACAAAATTTCCCACACCCAATTTTTAATTTTGCGAAATTTTGCAAAAGTTTCTCCGAAACAGCACCTATAATTCCGCAAAATATCTAAAACGATACCCTAAAGTCCTCAATTTTTGGATAAAACGACCCCTTAAAATAGCATGTCCCTGTACCACCAAAACACCCGTTTCTTTTAAATTATGATAATCTGATATTTAGAGGGACTCCAATCTAAGAAGTTCAGCACTTCAACAATTATAAAATCTAACCTTTGATTTTCCAACCTCAAACTTCTCATCAGCTGAATAAAGAGTGGCCGTAGCAGGGCGACTTGACCTGATATAAACCATACTGGGCTGATTAGCAGCTAATTCTACAGCACGTTCACAGGATACTCCATCAGATGGATAGAATACAACACAATCGTGAATACTTCTGAACATTGCCAAGTCTTCCAAAGCCATTTGAGATGGTCCATCTTCACCTGTGTAACAAGAAGTAGAGTTGAAATTACGATGAAAGAGTTTTGTGGCANGTGGCCGTAGCAGGGCGACTTGACCTGATATAAACCATACTGGGCTGATTAGCAGCTAATTCTACAGCACGTTCACAGGATACTCCATCAGATGGATAGAATACAACACAATCGTGAATACTTCTGAACATTGCCAAGTCTTCCAAAGCCATTTGAGATGGTCCATCTTCACCTGTGTAACAAGAAGTAGAGTTGAAATTACGATGAAAGAGTTTTGTGGCAAAGACCTTTTTATTAGGACACGTAGTCGTCGTCATCATCACCATCATCATCATCATCATCATCACCATCATCATCATCATCATCATCATCATCACTTTATTTATGAAGGCTGAATGATATCTAGCTATATTACAGCTAATTTAGGCCTACTATGAGCAGTGCATGTCAAATCCAGGATGGGACCCCTAGTTTAACACCCCTTTCGAGGGACGGGGAAGTGAGTTGTTTGGTCAGGTATCTGGAAGGTCGTCCATCCAAATTTTGACCTCATTCGACCAAGCTTAACTTCAGTTACCTAACGGGAACTGTACATTCACCTCACAAGTCTGCTAACAAAGAGTCCTTTGCCGATGAAAAGACAAGACAAAAGACAGCTAAGACAAGACAGCAGAAAAGACAGCTAAATGCAGCTGCCCCATATAAAAACGGTTCACAAAAACGGTTCACAAACACTTTCCAAAAGTCCATTCGCCCAAAATCTGATGGTGCAGTGACCAAAACTTGTCACAAGGAAGTTTTTGGATTCTGTAATCAGTTACTCCACCTCCCCCCACCCCCTTCCTCCCCCCAATTGAAATTAGAGAAAGAGCAGTTAACTAAGCCAAAATTATTTAAACGCTTGCAATGGATCAATTTTGGAATAAAAAGAAGACAAATCCATCTACATTTTGTTGTTAAACACATCTTTTCTAAAAGCTAATCTTATTTTTTGAAACAAAAAGTAAAGATTCGGGTAAAAGTTTAGTATTAATTGCCGATCCATTTTCATGGGTAAAGAGGGTCCAATTTCTCTAGCTGTTTCATAAAGTTCAAAATTTTATTCAAAATTCACAAGAAATTTTGCTGAATTCTTTTTGCTGAATTTACATGATTTTGCCAAAAATTCATTCACCCCGAAATTACTTCTGCGAAAATTTCTGTTTTCAATTTAACTCACCAATTGACACTCCACAATGTGAGCCACAGAATTTGGTTTGAGTCATTGAAATAGCCCCCATTCTGATTTGATCATAAGCACGTGACAAGAAGCAAGCAAATCCGCTGACAAATGGAACAGTTCTTCCACGTGTGCCACACCCAATGGCCACGCCTACGAGATTCTGTTCAGCAATGTAGCATTCAATGAAGCGATCAGGATGTGCCTTCTGGAAAGTGATGGCAAATGTCGAGTTCTTTGTGTCTCCATCCAAGGCAATCACACGTTGTGAACTGTTGCCAAGCTTGGCAAGTGCGTTTCCGTATGCATTTCTTGTTGCAATCTGAAAAGACAGGAAGAAGTTTTGCATAAATGCCAACATCCTGCAACCTAAGACGTGGGAAACATAAGAGCTTAATATGCAGTTTAGGGTTGGACGCACGATTTTTCTAGGGAAGAGTAAAGGAGCAATTAAATTACAAGCTAGGGGAAAGATTCAGTGGACAAATATCCTGGAAGAAGAGGATACAGAATCCCGACCTGGCGACATAGCTGGATGAAGGAGAAGACAAAGAAGAAGAAGAAGATATTCACCCCTGCTTGCAAATGGCCACAGCAAAAGGAGCAAGATGGTTTGGCAAACAATTGAGATTTAAGTGTCAAGCGAAATGCTTTCCGATTTTAACTTGCGGAAATAAATCTGCCAAATGATACTTAAAAAGTTTTCAAAAAATTGCCATTCAAATTCTGCTCAATTCTACTTGCCAAGTTGGCCATTTCTGGAAACCCATTTAGAATAAAGCCTTGTGCAAACATATCTGCGAGGGTATTGTTATAAGTCGTGCCCAAACGGAAAAAAATTACAGAAGATTGCTTTGCTCGATGTTTATATTCGTTTATTCACATAACTTGTCACTGCTTCACTGCAATTGCATTAAGAAAAATGAATTTGCAAAAAATTCTCTAGGCCCCCCTTAAAGAAGTCCTCTCTGAATGTTTGGGCTTTTAAATAAATAGCCCGGTCTTTACTCAACTTTTCAAACAACTCGAATTCATTCAAATTACCTTTTCGCCCAATTTGTAGCTTGGAGGTTCTGAGAGCTTGATTGTCTCTGGAGCAAAGTGTTTGGCATCTTCGACAACCTCGGGACGCACGACTTTGTATGGTCCTTGAGTATCACTCATGATAGATTCAATGGCTTTAATTGATGCCTCAGCTTTATCCCCAAGGGCCTTTCCATGCCAATTCATTTGATCTTCAATTCCTGGATGAAAATAAGATGAAATACGAGAGATGAAATCAGGTCGAGTAATCTATTTCTATGCTATAACTGCGGTTTACTATTAATTAAGAAATGCACATAACAGTACGAAAGCATGGCTATTATGTCACGCTTTTTAACGAGAAGCCCTGTCCTAAACGCAAAATATCTTTTTTAATCTTTTCCAAAGGCATCGGCCCATCAAATTCTGCTCAATTCTGCTTGTCAGGCAATGTGTTCCAACGTGGTCAAACGGACAAACATTTTGCTAGTCTTGCTTGGCAAGCAAATCTCAAACGTTTGCTCATTTGGCCAGGGTTTGCGACTGAAAGGAGATCAGTCGAAAGAACGTACAAAAAACGCGCAATTGATAACGAGACCACGTTCACACGATATCGGCACCAGGCCTCATTAATGAGCGCGAGCGCCGCTCGCAGGCACAGAATATTAGTACACCTTGGTTGCTGGTTCCTTTACTGGACTCAGAGTGCTTTGAATACAGGCATATTTTTCCCTACCATTTGCTCGCAGCCACAGAATATTTTTAATGAGGCCTGATAGGCACAATTTTGAAACGGCAAAGAATGTGACAGTTCCTAAATTTTAGCAGTGTTCGCATGATGCCTGCACAATTTGAGAACGGCAGAAAATTTGACACTCACAAACCCGTGGCCACCTCTGCTACACAGAGCTTGGATTTTGGCGAAAAAGAAATTTATCAAAGCCCAGAGAATCAATCAGCCTCGTTTCGAAAGCGTCGAAAAATGTTCCGCTGTCATTGTTTTCAAATGTCCACACGTATGTCGTTTCGTTTCCAATTTGTGCATTTTTCGTGCGAAAGGGCGGCCTATCCGAAACAAACTTGCTCCTTTCTTAACTCTTACCGGCATTATGTGAGCATAGCCTCAGTATATAGCCGTTTTACCTGCGATACCCCTTCCTTTGAATGTCTTGCAAATGATAGCAGTTGGTTTTTCCTTCACCTGACTTGCTTCATACAAATGGCGGCAGAGAGACTCGACGTCATGTCCATCTACAACAAGTGCATTCCATCTAAAAACAAAAAATTTGAAAGAATCTAATGTCTGTCCCAAATTAGATGTCATGTGAAATTTGCGATAACGCAACATTACTCGTGCAAAACACTTCAATAGACAATAACGCTAAAGGTGGCGGCTCCAAAGACTCGGTTGTGTTTTGCAGCAAATCATGCTGGTAAAAAGCTCCCTGACGACCACCTAACGACGTAACAATTTCAGTCTGAATTCGAATCGAACTTGAATTCGAATCGAACTTGAATTTAAATGCAACATGGTTTGAAAGGAAACCTTTCCAAAGCTGGAAAAGCAAAGTTTTGATTCGAATTGAAGTTTTAATTAAAGACTCACGTTCGAATTACAAAGTTGTCCTATTTGTTTACATTGATTACTTTCCGAACTTTACCACAGCTAGCTAGTCGAAAAGGCAGACCAAAACTTTTATGTCATTAGGTGGTCGTCAGGGAGCTCTTTACATGCGTGCTTTGCGCGGCCGCCATCTTCAGCGTTATAGTCTATTGTTTCTATTCGCGAACATTTTCACCTGACATCTAATTTGCGACAGACTATAGTCACTGCACCTTTTCCACTGACCAAATGAAAACATTAACGGCTCTCTGATTCGCTAATATCAAATCAATACACTGTATTTATTGTCGTTGCTGATCTTTCAGACTGTATGTAACGATTTGCTGTGACCAGCGTCAGACGAAAATAATTAACATACTGTTCCGTAACTCGATACGATTTTCATCAAAAGACAATAGATTCGGAATAGATTATAAAAAAATTGCCAAGAATTACTTGGGATTTTAAATAGAGATTATATCATCAATCTTCATATTAAGCCCAATGGGCGAAGCATTGTTTAGTGCACCCATATTGTTCAAATACACTTCCAAATGTTTGCAGAAGACCAAAGACCAACACAAGTTAAACGAGCTCCGTCTCCAAATTTCAGTTGGAACGGTGATTTTGCAGTTTTATAATAGGCAATATCACACAGACTTTTCATCTATTTTTCAAAAATGAAAGCACTATTTTGAAGACAAATCCTTTTACTTCACATTGGAGCAAACCAAACATTCATATCTTTTATGATTGCTCGGATATAAGTAGATTTTCAACGGTAACTTTTTGGTGGCTTGGGTGATTGTTCCCTTTAAGCCTTAACTTTCTGTTGCAAATAATCCTAATATTCGTATTTATTTCTACAATCAAGGGGACGAACAGTATCCAAGAATCCTTTTTTCTGGTGTACCCCAAATTTATCCAGCCCCTTTTAAATGTGAAGATAGTACTTTTTCGCACGTCATCGTTTNCAGCATTAGCATAGCAGGGTACTCTCGTAAAATTGTTGTACTCCCCTCATAGTACTCAAACTGGGACTCTCCATTTCTTAAAAAGCTGATACGGAAAGCTCTTTGGCTAAATACCACCCATACGCTTTTAACGACAATGATTTCATCAAAATGGAATCCTATTCAAACAATAAGCCGTTGATGATCTGCTCAATGTGGCTGAACTTGCCGCAGGGTTGCTATGTATTTCCATGCTCCCTGTGGTATCGTCTTGTAATATTGAATTGTTATTGTAATTGTTATTGTAAATTTTATGATACAAACAAAATTTCACATGGGCTATACTTCTGCAGACGCGAGTTTTCTTTGGCCTCCGGGGGAGGGGGAGTTCTTTGTCAAATTTAGGGTAGGGGTGTGCCGCCAGTATTTTCAAATGGTACCGTTGGCTAGACCAATTTTTTGAAAATGATACCCTTGGCTAGACTAATGTCTTGATAAAAAATGCCAAAAGTTGGCGTTTTCTAGACCAAAATTGCCAAAGAGCTAGACTAGAGGTCCGAAAAAGTATACCCTTTCGCGCCGTAAAGTAAAAGTATGGAAGAACCCCCGCCCATGCTTTGGCCATAGACGATAGCCTTACTCGTGCCGACGTGAGTAATTTTTGTAAGCGCAGCAATAACATCGGTTCCAGGATAATTCAGCTTGAGCATTTGGTCGAGAATATTACTGAATCGTTTTGTCTTCCTTTTTCAAACGTCACAAAAAAGTAGATAAAATCTACCCTTACAAAAGATTCACTCTCTGATTCAGACAGCCTTAGCAATAATCTAATATAATCCAGCAAAAGCCAGGAAAGGGTGGGTGGATCTGATCTAGGTCAGTTCAAGTAAAAAGAGACTAAGAAAGTCGGAACGCTCACCATGCAGATAGATCAAGTTTAGATTAGTCTGGATTTCGATATTTGATTTATGGATCTATGTTAATCTAGGCGAGCTGCAGATAATCCTAAACAATCCAGTCTAAGAATTCACTTTCAGATTTCCTGACAATGTAGCTAAGTATAAATATTGGGTTTGGCCTAGGCGTACAAATCTTTTCTTTTGGAATGATCAACACTTTAGTTTATCGGCCTAATCACAGGAATGACTAATGCATTTTGTCTGAAATTAGGTTAATGATAAAAGTATGTGATATATTTGAATATCTCGTCAATGAACAAGGGGAATGGCTTAAACTTTCTTCTTGATGGCTTAAATTCGACATTTCTCTGTAATCCGACTGATAGAAGTCACAATAATTCTTGCGTAACGTCGAACAAAACTTTCGTGCGCTTATTTCAATTATCTCACTGAAAACTAGACCAACATGAGACAGCATAGGTTCCAAATCTTTAACAAGGCTGGTCTAAAATTCTATGACGTATTTCTTATGATTGAATGGATTGAAAGAAACTTTACCTACTTTACCATAATTCTACTGTTGGATTTATCAGAAATCTTCAATATTTTTCGAAATTAGAGTGCATTTCATATTTCAACTCGTTTGAGGATGTGACCTCATCAAATTTCTAAATCATAAACCAGAAGAGTGAAAGAATTGTGCTTGATACCATATTGTAGACATTCATAAACTATGGTTTTCTTGAAAATTATTCTATTTTTCCGCAAAAAGTTTAGAAGTAGTACGATGGTTTTCATTTTGTTTCAAAGCTTTTCTAGAATTCTAAAAAAACACACAATTCTGAAAATATTGAAGATTACAGAAAAGTCCAACGGTAGAATTATATCAAAGGAGCTAAAGTTTCTTTCATGTCATTCAATTCAAAGAATAGCTCAATTCATAGAATTTTACAACAACCTTTTTAAAGATTTGGAACCTATGCTCCATGTGACATTTGCTTGGCAAAAAAGTGGGCTAGCAAATAATTCATTCACTATGACCAAAATCGTTTCCTGTAGTTAAATCCAGGACCCCTAAAATTAGAAACTGAAGGTCTCTTGATTTAAAAGAACAATAAAATTAACATACCCAAAAGCTTCCCATCGTTTCCTGTATGTCTCCATATCATGTTGAAGAGAGGCTGGGTCACTCTGGCCTAAGCGATTCACATCAACAAGAGCAACCAGGTTGTCAAGGTGATAGAAGCTTGCGAAGTGTGCTGCTTCCCAAACACTGCCTTCAGCTGACTCGCCATCACCAAGAATACAAAAGGTTCGGTAACTAAAATGGAGAACAATCAACGTTCACGTTGAGGACAATCAATTTCAACTTCTTGCTGGAGAGGAAGGCAGAGTTACCTTAAGATGAATTCATACTTGTAGCACCGTTCTTGACACATTCAGGATAACAATGAAGTGTGGCAATGCGACAAAGCTGGATTAATTCAATATAAAACAATGGTGCCGTGCGTGTTGTTTGTTGCTTGTATCAATAAAACAGTAATTTCTTTAAAAATACGTCTATGTACGCAGACCAAGAATAGTTAGAATAGTAATTACTGTTTTATGGATTAATTCAACTACGCCATATGCGCCACATTGCACCACAAAAAAGGTTACGGTAAACGTTTGTAGGCCGAAAAAGCCAATTTTCGGATTTTTTCAAATCTCAGAAACCCAACTTTTAAGAAACACAAAGATACCATCTTTGGAAGTAACAGACATGTTGAAAAAGTAGAATTCTTGATCGAAGGAAGGATGCTACAACTTCTCAGGCAAAGTTTTTCTGTGTGGTTTAAATTATAATCCTAGCTTTTT
>REGM01000313.1:53382-65000 GCA_004194415.1 Aurelia aurita
CGTTTTCAAAATAAAATTCAGACAATGCTTGCCAAAAGTCCTTGGAACACTTAGGCCCTTTCTTGATAATGACACACTTTTCCGCAATTCTATCAGTGGAGATTAGTAGAGGCACCCCCTCCCCCCCAAACAATGTTGATTTGCAAGGCTATTGTCCTAGCCTTTCATCAGAGTCGCGAATCTTATTTTATCGTCACAGAACAACATTGTTCTAAGGGGGAGAGGGGGAAATCGCATAACAAGGCAAAATTAGCTGAGGTGTTCCAAGACTTTTGGCAGGCGTTGTGGCTCCATTTTGAGAGCTCTTAATTAAAGGGGCGCCATTGCAGGATTTGTGTTAAAAAGGTGATTTTGCAGCTGTTTGAGAGGCCATGTCACACAGATTTTTCCTTTTTTCTTCAGAATTAAATCCTTATTTTGAACACGAATTCTTAAATTTCCCAGAAGAACAAACAAAACATTCATATGTTGTAAGGTTGCTCAGATATCATTGGATTTCTAACAGTCATTATATAGTAAATTCACCCCATCAACCAAACAAAATACAGAAACCAATGGGTACATGCCTAAAGGAAAAGAGATTGCAAGTTTCTTTACAATTTGATTATGGAGCCCCGTTAAGGAAAACTAAATCTTCAACTTGATTATATTTAGCAGGCTTGCACTGAAATGCTGAAGGCCCAAACATGTAGTACCATGAGTAGTAATTTGACTGCCTAGCAATTCAATAAACAGAGCTAACTAACAATCATAGTTAGACCCCCAGGGGGCACTTCACTACTGGGTCATATGGGGGTGTGCGCTGCAAGAATTCCTGCTATGACCCAATCCCAGAATATAGGTGGGACTTTGAGATCCAATCCCAGAATATGGGTGAGGTTTTCTATTTACAAAAATGCTTGTCAATTTTTGGAAAATCATTGTACCAAACAAATTTGAGAGCATTTAGCTTTCAACGTATATTTCGATTCAGTCCCATCAAAGGTCTTTTCCGATAATTCTGCTTAAAAATGCAAAAACAATATCTAGCACAAACCTTGCTTTGTCAAAGTATTTCCCAGTGTAAGCCATACCACAAGCACAGCTCAGACCTTGTCCAAGAGAGCCAGTTGCAACATCAATAAAGTTCAGTCTCTGCGTGAAAAAGATTCACATCAAAGTTTGCAAGGTTTGCAAGTGATAAAAATATTTGCAAATCTAAACAGCTTCAAGGTATAATTTTTCTCCTCTAAAAATTTGAAACACTTAGGGCACAAAGTTATTGGAAGGATGGCATAAAACATTGCTACAACAATATCCAATGAAAAATGAGCCTCACAACAAACGGGAAACTTCTCTGCAAACTCTGCATGAGTGTAAGCTATTATGCTACCAGGATGAGTCAGAAAAATGTATCCACTCTTTGAAAAATCGTAATACAAAAACTGTGTATAACACAGATTTCAAAAATTACAACTCTGTTGCCTAACTGATGGTTTAACTTAATTTTGAGATTATATTCATAATTTACAGAGCATCATCTCAATCTCAAATGAAGAATTCCCGAAAAGTAGCTTCCATTGGTTGAAATGTAATTATGCTTTCTCATCAATGCTGCGCCTCAAAAAGTCAAAATCTACATGACAGTGAACAGGCCAATTTTTAGCTGGTTTTGGGCATATATCAAGAAATAGGACTTATGCCTGATTCGTAATATCAGAAGGAAATAATGCACCTAAAATTATGAGAAAAATCTTGAAAATTAAGTTGAAGCTGCAGTAACATGATAGGATTAAAATGTTACAAATTGGTTTCATAGCTGTTCCAGTACGATTTTGCAAACAGTGGATACATTTTTCCAACTCACCTGGTACAATAACATTGCTGGGGAAAATCTTTTGCTTGCAATTAAGTGTTTCAAATCGGACCAATAGATGCAACCACCATCTTCATAGAAACAAGATACACAGCAACAATTACATTGTGCCATTATCTGGCAGAGACTCTCCTGTTAAACTCCTTCCATCTTTCCCTCCTCTAAATCAAAAGAAAGAGCCTTTTGTGGAGGAGGAGGGTCTCACTAACAAATAATCAAGCAAATACATCACTTTTCTGGAACTTGTATATATATATGCTACCTGGTCAACAGTAAATGTGGTAAACAGAACATCCTTATTTGCAGAAACTTACTGGGGTTGGATGTCCTTCCAAGTCATTATCAATCTTCCTCAGATTCATCAGGTCTGCTCTTGGAAATAAACCTGCTTCTGCCCAAGCAGCATACAAAATTGGAGCAGCATGCCCCTGTAAAAATAAAATATAAACATTGAAAAGTTTACCAACCAATTAAGAAGGTCCTTCAAAGCTGTAATAAAGTTCAGTCATTTAAAGGTTAAATAACTGTCCTTGCTCATTCAGAAATAAACACTTATCTCTACAGAATTGTTTAAAATAATGGATTGTTCTGCAGTCAAACGGAATTATCTATTAAAAAGAAGCAAGCAAACCTATTTCAACATTTTAGAGCCAGTCAAGCCTGGTTTTGATGCCTGGTTTTGATGCTATTCACGAGACTACAAAAATACAACAAAAGCTGAAGATGGCACAGATACCAGGTGCATCAAAAAGCTTCACATTTTTGACAGTCAATTAAAGGGAAACACTCCATTTATGTGCGTTTCCCAACTGTTAAAAGATCTGAGAAATAAAGCTGTGTTTCTAAGAGACTCTTTTTGATTTGAATAAGCATTTTAGGACTATTTTCACAACCATAATTTTTGTATAGTCAAATTTAACAATATTGTCAACGCTAACAAAATAGTTTGGTCTTACAGCCATCAAGCAGAATTTGATTTACTCCATACCATCCAGTACCTTAGATACAACAAATTTTCAACTGCCCGAACTTTGTTTTGTTGCAGCCGGTATTCCCCTTGAAAATCCCTGAAATGAGCATCAAATAGAAAATTGAAGTACCCACCTTTGAAAGAACGAATCGATCGCTGCTAACATCTCTTGGTTCAGACACTAAAAGAGAAAAAAGATGCTTCTTCCTAATTCATAACGCAAACCAATCTTTGCATGAAACAAAAGTGAGGTAAGAAGACCCTTCACAAATTAAAATATTTACGAAGGCAGGGAAGAACTGTAATTGGTCATGATCAAGGGCATGCCTGTCTGAGGAAGGGACCTAAACTTACTTCTTGGTGGTACTTTCTAAATTCAGAGAAATTCTATGCTAACCTGTTGTTGACTCAATCTAATTTATAGAATAATTATTTAAAAGAAGAAAGTGGAACTTGAAAAAATAACCTGTTCTTTGCAAAAATGTGAGAAAGTGGCTAAAATCATTCAAAATGCTTTTTCACTCCAAATCTTTATAGATTATTTTGAGCTACCTGAATTTTTCTAATTTTGAAAATAGCTTACCTTTGTATCTCATTGTGTTGAAGAATAACACAGACATGATCTCTGCAATTGAGCAACATGATGTTGGATGCCTAAACAAAATAATAAAAATTTGAAGGAGCATAACCTACAAATCAGAATTGAATTTTTTTCAAAACTTCTCTATGGCTCTTAAAAATGACTTTCAAATTTTTATTTCATCATACTGGATGTGCCAAAAAAATTCATCTACTTTTGAGAGTCCAAGACAAATCATAGACTGGGCAGAATTTCAAGATTGATGACTGAATCACTAGTAGGAATCCCAAATGAGACTCAGCGATTTTTTTCTAATTTCTCAGCTGTCTATGTCTTCTTAGGGTGTGTTTGATTGGTCAATTCTGAANACAGACATGATCTCTGCAATTGAGCAGCATGATGTTGGATGCCTAAAGAAAATAATAAAAATTTGAAGGAGCATAACCTACAAATCAGAATTGAATTTTTTTCAAAACTTCTCTATGGCTCTTAAAAGTGCCTTTCAAATTTTTATTTCATCATACTGGATGTGCCAAAAAATGCATCTACTTTTGAGAGTCCAAGACAAATCATAGACTGGGCAGAATTTCAAGATTGATGACTGAATCACTAGTAGGAATCCCAAATGAGACTCAGCGATTTTTTTCTAATTTCTCAGCTGGCTATGTCTTCTTAGGGTGTGTTTGATTGGTCAATTCTGAAAATGGTAGACTTGGTAGACTCGGAATTTGTGTTTGATTGATTGATTCCGAAATTCTCAAAACGGTAGGTTTGGTAGGTTTGAAAGGCCTTCTGAACCTTCTGCTCCACAAGGCAGAAGGTTTGGCAGACTTTCGAGAGATTCTCATTTTCATTAGCAAACCCTGGTGGTGAATCCGAACCCTACAGTTTCAAGATTTTTGTGTCTGATTGGAAATATATTTCCTTCTCTGCGAAGTCTACTTTTTCAGAATTTGGTAGGTTTGGAATTACCAATCAAACACACCCTTAGTGATCCTCCCTAAGAAGTTTCAAGAAAACTATTTAGGAGTGAATTTCTTTTCTTGTAAATTTTGAATATATGTTGTTAATAGGTTGTAGATTGTAATTAGGTCTTTAGCATTATGGGTTTTAATTAGTTTAGGTTTTTCATATACTGTAATTTAGTTTTGTAAGTATTTTATGGGGAGGGCCCCTTGAAAACCAGCACTTATGCTGAAGGGCTACCCTCCCCAGTTAAAAAATTGAAATATGAAAAATATGAAATATAACTGATTTCTCAAAAATTCTTAATCTGGCAACAGCCTGAATCAACCACAAACATCAACCAAATTTTTGAGAATAAAGGAGTGGATTTGTTGTGAAAAGATACACGAGAAATTACTCAATGCTTGCACAATACTTTATTACTAAATTCATCAATGCAAAAACCTTTGTTCTATAATTTCAAAAATCTTTGTGTTGATGAAATGCATCAGTTTTCTCTTCGTCCTTTCAAGCTTTCAATCTGTACGAAATTTGATTGATGCTTTTTGATACATTTCAGCTGTTTCCCAACCAATAATTTTTGGAGAAATTGCTTGTAGCTCAGGAAGTAGGCCACTGAAAATTGAAATTTTTTGGGATTTTTATTAAAGACTAAATCATTAATCACTAAAATCAGCCTGGCCTATGGTTTATTGCGGCCTGTAAAATTTGGGTACTTTTTGTTGTTGTTGTTGTTGTTGTTGTAATGGCTGAAAGGGCTGTGGTTGCATGGTTGGCCTATTGCAATATGGTTGTGTTATAGGTGAGTGTATCTAGGCAATCCTCAGTATTCACACTTTTTATTCAAATAGACTGCATTTGTATACTTGAGGCACTTGAAGCCAATGCTAAAATTTAAATGTGACTATTACAATGTATTAGTTTTAGGTAATAACAGCCCGGTTTTCAGTTGTCAAGACTTTACACCAAAGTGTTTCAGGAGGCAAAATTCTTCTGATTTAAAACCCGCAGTCTTCTTTAAAAAGTCATAAAAACATATGACGTCATCCTCACCAAACAATAATTTCAGCTATATTTGTGAAAAAGCATATCTTTTAAAAAATTAGGGGGTTTACCCCCTGCTGGACCAATGGCTGTGTGGTCCCTGACTGCAAAAGTGTACAGCTACACTCATATTTTTATAAGAAACAGTTTATAAGAAACGGTAGGCTCAATTTTTTCAAACTTAAAAAAATTACCCTACCTGAATTAAAAAAACTAAGAAACTTTTGTGATTTGTAGCTTTTGATCTCCCCAGGTCATCCGAAAATGTTTTGACACTGTAAAATAACAGTGGATGTTTTGGCATTGTTTTGAGCGTGAATTATGTTATATATAACATGTTTTGAGATCTTATAAAGTATGTAATTTGGAGAAGCCCTTCTAACAAAACTACATTGGCTCTACACTTAGGGCGTTAACAATATAAGAAACAGATAAGAAACTTTTGGTAGCAAAATGGTCCTAAAATTTAAGAAACTGCCTACTAACCCTGGACCTTAGTTTCTTATAAAAAATATTAGTGTATCTTCTTTCTTTATAAAACATCAACACCACCGTTTAAACACAATACGTAACTGACTTTTGGAAACTGTTTCTGGCATCTAGAATAATTTTAAAGACAAATGACGGATATATAGCGCCTAGTTTAAAAATAGAACAAAAGATGTCTGAGTGCCTTCATTGTCCAGTACATTTGATAATCTCTCGAGGTCATCAAATACAATGGAATACAATAAGCTATATTTGGATTGCCCAGGCCCCTGATTTAAGTCGCCTTATATCTCCGTCATTTGTCTTCAACAGAGGTGGAAAAAATATTTTCCTTTCTGGGAACCTAGTTTTATGGGTGAAAAATTTCTGCAAAATTTCGCAAGGATAATACCAAAATATTTGTGTTATATCATACACTGTGGTAATACATGTTCAAAAACTTAAATCAGACGCCACGTTGTTTTATATAATAAACTGGTTTATAAGAAACCAGTACTTAGATGGCCGAAAATTTAAGAAACTCTAGTACTAAGTTCGGAAAGAGCTAAGAAACTTTCAAAAGCAAAATTGAAAGATATTATGACAAATGTGTCGTTGAACCCTTATTCTTGAGTAATATTATCTAACGATTTTATATTTTGAACGTAATAGAACACTTTTTCTTCCCACCTGATATTTTACATGCCAAGAAACATATCTGCAGCAGTTTTGGAAACTACATGATAATTCATCAAATAAATTTTAAAAAATAAGAACAAAATTAAGAAACTTTTAGTACTATGGCCTGATCCAAGTTTCTTATAACAAAACAAACGTGTGTTTACTCTTCTGTTGCACATCAGCCTCAATTTCAACAGTGAAAAATGCGCCAAAAGTCTCGTTTTCAGTTTCAAAATGGCGGTCATGAAGTCATGAAATCTTGAAACCAAATCAAATATTTTAGAAGGCCGATGTTTCCTGAGGAGCTACCTTGCAGCGGCTTCAAAGAATCTAAGAAGAACATTCTTCCTCTTTAATCCAATGAATTGAGGTAGTATATATTTCATCGAGATCAAAACAAACACTGCTCTGATTGATGATCACGAGGTTGCTGAAAAACACCATGTTTATGTTACATGACATCATTTCATCAGCTAACAGTCATTCAGTCAATAAGCATTAAGTTATCGAATCAAAAGTTCAATATCCTCATCATCAATTCAATGAATAGGAACTTCGGGCTTGTTGTGGATCTAAGTTTCATGAAGTCTTGGCCATCAAGCCTTGTTCTGGTGTGACACCATTTTAGACAGGTCATAGGCAGCTGATAGAAGAGGTTGCTTTATGAAACTGAGCAACTCAAGCTAAGTTACCATTTGAGCTGCATTATCTAGTGGCACACATCCACACACTGCCCAGGCATTTCTTTGATACATTCTATTTTCTTCAAGCAGGCAAATTTGAATTTGAATTTTGTTCCTTAGGCACAAAAAACTTCTATGACTTTGAAAATGGACAGGCTAAAAATTCATATTAGCCATAATTTTTCTAGGAAAATGATGAATAATGTCAATAAACTCTGTAGGCATAATGTATTCTCATGCACATGCAAAAGGACAATGAAGTATTTAACTTAACAACTTCCACCAAAGTGAAGGCATAAATCATGGCAACTATGTGCATTTGTTGAAGAAAGCATAAGCATATTGATATATTCTGAAATGGTGAACAAAACAATAAAATCCTGATGCATATAGAAATTTTGATCTTTATGGCCAGAAATAATTTCTGGAATGTAAGTTCCAGCACCCACATAAAACATTCTCTGTGTAAATCAAATTTCACCTACTGTCAATATCATTTTTCTGAGGATTTTTCTAAAACTGGTTAGCCTAAATACTTGACATAAAAACAGGGTCTTCCAATCAAATGAAATTTTCTGGGCATGTCATTAAAGCCATTTATTAAAGTCAACTTACAGATCTAGTTTATATTTACCTTGGTAGAACAGGGAAGCTGGAAGAATTTTTTCTGTGAAACTAATTTTTATTCTATTTTATCTTTAGAGTTCAAAGTGTCATTTCAAATTTTAGAGATTGTCTATCAAACATTAAAATTTTCTTGAAAAATTTCTGTGAATATTTACACCTCAAAAAATTTCTGGGAACTACGTTCCCAGGTTCCGATACTATTTCCACCTCTGGTCTTCAATGATAAATTTTGGTTTTCTTGCCTCTAGGAAGCTGTGATGTTGAAACAACAAAGATTAACTCATTCATAGCTGTGTCAAAATATTGCATAGTTTTCTGTCTGGTCATTTATTAACCATAATTGGTTGTTCATTTGAAACCACCATAACAAACTTCACAAAGGAAACAAAAAACAACCAATGAGATTTCCTTTGCATGATCTTTAACAGTGTTTTTGCAAACAATAAACATTTTAGTTTGAGTAAATCTACAAGAAATTCTTTCTTTCATTTCAAAACCTTGTGGCTTTTCCTTTGAAATATTTTTGAATAACAGCATTAAGCCCCTTGGTCTTGACTTGATCATAGCCAATAAGAAGACTGGGACCCATTCTCACTTTTCTAGTAACAGTGAAAACAAATTCTCTAGAATCATATGAAATTTTGTCTGAAAATAATTTGCTTAAAATTTGTTCATTTTGGTGTAATGTACAACTACACCAAGATAAGAAGAATGTAAAATTGTATTACAGCTGTTTGATGGTTTTGATAAGGAGCTACAGGTCATGGAAATATCTGCGAGGATGCATTCCATGTAAACTCCACGTCGAAGATTATGGCCCCCTTCACACGGGAACGCAATCGTTCCGTTCCATCTTCGTTCCAGTTTCTGGAACGGAAAAGTAGACTGTTCACACGGGAACAGAATGATTGCGTATCGCTTTTTGTGTCTGTTCAGAAGGGAACGCAATCGTTCCGTTCCGTAATTTGCGCGTCAAAATCAACAAAGGGATTAGTAATGTGCATGTTCATAATGGGGATACAAAAGGTGACAACAACACACACGCATGCGCTTAGGGCAAGAGTCTTATCATTCCGTTTTTCGGACCAGTTCTGCCTGTTCACACGGGAACGGAACGGAACGATTGCGTATCATTCCACTTTTCGTATCACTTATTTTAGCGTTCCACTTTTTGGAACGGAACGGTGTTATTTGAAGCGTTCCCGTGTGAACGCAACCCCTGAGCGTTCCACTTTTTGGAACGGAACGATATGGAACGATACGCTATTCCACGCTGAAGATCTTCAGGCCTTAAGTGCATGGAATGCACCAGGCTGGAAAATCTGGAAAAGTGCTGCATTTTATTTTCCATTCGTATTATTCTTTTATTATTTGACATATTTAAGGAGTGTTGCCCTTCAGAAATGCTGATTTTTAAGGGGCCCTCCCTCCACTACAAAAACTTACAAAATTAAAATACCATAGAAAACCAAATTAACCAAATTACAATTCAATTCATAAACTACTAATAAAAAACCCTATGATCTCAGATAAATATTTTACAATAAAAGAAAGTCCAAAAGGCAAACACCTATGTACATCTATGTAACATATTGTTTGAAGCTGTTTAGGCATTGCCTGCTTACACTCAGTCAGCTGAGAGGCAGGACTTCGCACCTCTAAAAGAGAAACATTTCTGTCCAATTTTGGACTTTTTCTTTGGTTGCTGGTTGCTTTCATTTCAATTGATTGCTTTCAACTCAGTAACAAAATTTTACTGGATTATTCTATGTTTACGATTTTTGCAGACGTGGCATGACTGCCGAACGTTCGATTGTTTTTGTCAAAGAGAGCAACATCAATACATTATGTATATAGTTGTCTAGTCATGCCATGCCCAACAAACAAGTTATCTCTCTGTCTAAATTTAGCTATGACAGAGCGAACAATTTAGCTTAAAAAGACCAATTATAATTCCTTGCTGACGTTTTATGGTTCGTTCAGTACAATAAACAGCGCAAAGTTTACCGAACATCCAAAATTCGCGTCCAAATTCCAACGCACGCTTTTCGAATCCCCAGACAACCAAACTGGCCTAGCTAGCCAAAATACTCACCCAGACTTTGCTGCATTCGTCGACTGTATGCTATCAATTCTCAACCTGTTAGCAATATCCCTCAACGTCTGTAGCGTCTTTTGATCAGGGCAATGATATTCAGCCATGTTTTATTTGATTTCTTGATGAAAAAGATGATTTTGCTGTGGATGTTTGCTGTGGTATGCCGCCCCCTCTTTTCTGTACACCTTCAAAGAGAGAAATGAAATTTGCACTTGCCGCGTGGAGGAGACCTTCGTGCGCCATCGCAGAAGCCGTTTTTCAAAGAAACGACAGAATGGACCAATCAGATCGTGTAAAATCATAAATAGTCCTGAAATAGGGCGGAAATGGGTCCCCTACAGCAGGACAAAAATGAAAGGAAGCCTTTTGGCGACTCACGGACATGATTAAATATTCGCATTACAATTATCCATCTTGACGAGACGAGAGAGCAAATTTTTGAGCTTTAGAAAATAATCATAAAAAGAAGATCTTGAGCCAAAATTGGATTTGAACTATACAGCCTTGCAGATTTCTTCGCAAAGAATACAAAGCTCCTCTACGTTTCTGCGTAGAAACTAGCCCCAGTCCCAGTCTCCAAAAATGTTAGAGAAAAAGATTTTTGGGAGACTGGGACTAATGATATTATATGAAAAACATGATAATAGTCCAATAAACAGATAATTCGTATAATTTTTCAATAATCCATGTTGCATTCACAATCTTGTGTTAGTGGTGTATATTTCTGAAAATATGAAATTTTAAATTATCTTAAGCAGTAAGAAGCAGGTCGATTACTTTTCGTGGCTTTTGGGGTTGGAGATATAATCCAAGCGCTAAAGTTCAAAACCGATTTCTTTTTTTCTTTTTTGTGTGTAAACAAAATCTTTTAATAAGAACCTGAACAGAAAATCAGGGTGAAAAGGTTCTTATATATAGGGCTAGAAATCCCAAATTTCAGGCTGCAGGTTCTTAATAAATGAAGGTTCTTATGTGCAGGTTTTTACTGTATGATGGTGAATAAAGATATGATAAAGCGAATATTCAATTATATAATTGTCAGATATGATGTCAAAGCACCTTTGTTGAGTGCCCATGTACTCAGACAGATATTTAAAAAGCCACATTCTTATCTATTGAAATGTGAAGATGTCTAACTATTCAATTCAATTCATATATTTGTTGCAACCAATAATAGCCAGCAAGCCTCAGCCGCTAAATGTCATGTAAAAACATGATCTCCATATAGACTCCATCATGACTGACTTCCCAATACGACCCTCGAGCCATGACACACTGCCAATGACCACGGAAGACAGAAGACAGGATTCGCCTAGAATCCTATAGACTGACTTCGTACTCTGTATTCCGTGAGCCAAAAATGTTAGAGAAAAAGATTTTTGGGAGACTGGGACTAATGACATACTACCCATGACCACTGAAGACAGGAGACCCCGGGGGGGGGTCACTTCCATATATACTGGTACGGGGTGTGCCATTTTTTGGGGTGCCTTTTTTCAGGCAGAAAATAAATTTTAGGGTGTTATTTTTGGTAAGATCCTAATAAAAAAAAACCATAAATTTTGGGGCATCATTTTTGATATGATCATAAATATTAGGGTATTATGTTTAAAAAAAATTCTTTGGGGTAAACGTTTGTGATTTTT
>REGM01000313.1:68694-87019 GCA_004194415.1 Aurelia aurita
TTAAGGTTACGGTAAACGTTTGTAGGCCGAAAAAGCCAATTTTCAGATTTCTTCAAATCTCAGAAGCCCAACTTTTAAGAAACACAAAGATACCATCTTTGGAAGTAACAGAAATGTTGGAAAAGTAGAATTCTTAATCGAAAGAAGGATACTGCAATTTCTCACGCAAAGTTTTTCTGTGTGGTTTAAATCCTAATCCTAGCTTTTCAACCTATTAAGCCGGTCGGTCGTGTGTTAGAAAACAAACATGAAACCACATTATATGTATCGATTCCTTTGTTTAAATTCAAATTGATTTATAAGCGGTAATTGCTTGACCCGGATTACATTGTGGATTATTTGACCTTGATGTTTACATTTGAAGTGGCATCAGTAAAAGGCTTTTTTTCGGGACTTCCAAATCCACTAGGTGCAGGTACGAAAAAGCTATTTTGTACCCAAGGAACCTATCGAATGGCTCCAAATTTTGCACACTACCAGAGCAGGCTTCAGGCAAGCAAAAAGGGTCTCGGAATCTTCGTATGTCCTCTGGTCCGCCTTTTATAGCCCAATACAACTGTAAGAGGGCAGAGAAGGTATTTGCAAATTTATGACAGCGTATATTTTCAAGGGAAGGAGGAATTTAAAGAATCTGAGACACGTTTTGCTAGCTTAGGATGTGCGCTTCCTGTTGATATAAGTTAGATTTTGTTACGTTAAATGCAAGGGTACAAAATAGCTTTTGAAGGAGGTATGCTCTCTTAAGCAATAAGTTGCCTGGAAAAAATCAATTAACAATCTTTGCCAATTATTTTGATATGATTAGAATCCCCACATTCTTACACATCGAATGATGAATAGTTTAACTAGATTCCGCTAATAGTTTGGCTTTTGGGGAGAGAAACCTCTATCTTGTGCTACAAACGTTTACCGTAACCTTAATGGTGTGTGGCCAACGTTGATTTCAATGAGATATTTTTAGATGATTTCTTGCTTTTTGGTAGACTTATTACGATGAGTCCCAGTAATCGCTCATCAAAATGAGACTTGCACCAAACCGAGACCGCTCATACTGGTAGTTTGAACTTAAACTCATGATTTAACCCCATCTCACCTGGATTCCACCCCCCCCCAACCAAGTTTTTGTTTGCTGCTTTTAACCTATGCAACGCAGCATCCCAAGATTGTGCAAGTTTAACATTATAACTATATTGTATCGAATTATGAAAATTTCAAGATTCTAAATATAGCACCGTAACCATAGCAACCAATTTTTACTGAGTGGTCGACACAAATTGAATACAATTTTTGAAATTGTTGCAAATATTAATCTCAATTATGGCGCATATTATGCCTATACATGTATTTAATGATATCCAACTCAATTTGATACAAACAATTACAATTTAATCCCTTTTTTGTTGTTTTAATCATGATACCCAATATCATCATAATCATAACTTGATATCTTTTTATTGTCATATCAACAAGAACAATAGTTTTAATTTGATTTTATCACGTGATTTTCATTGTTTGCATCAAAGTCCATCTAATTACTAAGTTACACGATCATAGCTACTGTAACAGCGGAGAAAAAGAGGGGGGGGTGGAATCAACCCCCCCCAGGCATTGACCGCTTCAAAAGTCCCAGGTGAGGTAGGGTTAAGTCCCTTCACTTTCGCTCATTGAATTGATGTCTTCAAGCTGATGTCTTCAATGATGAAAGGAACGTTCCAAGACCAAGCCAGCAAACAATTCAACAGACTACCATCTACTGTTCGACATGAAAAAACTCTGCCCTCTTTCTGTAACAGTCTAAGGAAAGAGCTCTTTATGCGAGCTAACGATCGATGAATCAATTAACTTTCATTCCGAATCTTTTAATAATTTTTCATGTTAACTTTTACATTCCTTTCATTTTCAGTTTTACTATTCCTTTAATATAATTGTAATCATAAGGAACAAAACTTTTTTAATTCGAGTTGAAGAGCCACACTTTAGTTGTGGATATGCTCATAAAAACCATGTATGTATGTATGTATGTATGTATGTATGTATGCTGTTATCGCTTCAGTGAGGGACATATCAGTTCAGTAGTTGTAGCGACATATCAGTTCAGGGAGCGAAACTACACGAAAATAATAAGTCTAGTTTGAGCGTCCATAAATATCAATAGCGATAGCTACGACTCTGTAATCAGTCTAGCTTTTTGGTTCATTTTAGTCGATGATACAGACCTCGATTCTGCGCATAGCTCAACTGGTGGAAACTACAACAAAAAACAACTGTTGCTAAAGAACCTTTGTCCGGGGACATCTGAAGCCGCCATCAGAGAGTATGCTACGAAGCTCAGTCCAGCACAACCGACTTCCGTGAAGCTCCATTTTGATAAAACAATTGCATTGATTGGATTTAGAAGTCAAGTTGGTAAGAATCAGTCCAAAGTTCTAAATAAATTGGAATTTTCAGCCACATTTAAACTGCAATTTTTTGGGCACGGCACGGATCAAATTGGTATCCTACCCATTACCCAGGGGTAAATATTGTTGCAAGCTTTTTAGATTTTTACTCGGGAGGTCAAAGATTGATCCTCGCAAAGGAAAGGCAAAAAAATGGTTGTATTAAACAATTAAAGCCAAAGAAACAAATGGTTTCCAATCACAGACCAACAAAGATGAGCCAACGATGTCATGGGCAGATTTCATGTACTCGTAGTAGTCTGAAAAAAGATCCTGTGATGCTCTAGTGGAGAAAATATGTACCGGTTTTCCTAAAAAAAGTTCCGACGTTTGACTAAACGCAGAGAAAAAATGTCTGAATCTGGCAATTTCTATTCATTCTAGTTACATGCTAGGCATTTCAACTTACATTTTGGCATATAGTGGGAAGAAATTAGCTATCTGAAAATGGAGTTATGATTTATAACATTTCATGTTCATGTTGAAGGCCAAACCAGTTGAGGAGTCTTGTACGCCTTATTTAAGAAAATCCAGACTATTTTCAGAATTTCAGCGCTTTTATGTTTCTGCTAGTTTTGAAGTTGTGACGTCATCAAATTGCTAAATCATAAACCATAAAAAAGCTACAGACCTTTGCTTACCACCATATTTTAGACTGTCATAAACTGAGGTTTCTCGATAATTCTAGTAATTTCCCTCAGTCAATTTAGAATTTATGTACCCAGGGTAAGGGTACCAGAGCCGAAGAGATATGGAAGAAAGAAAATTATTTTTTTTCTTTATTGTTTTTATTTTTTCTTCTGCTCTGGTACTCAGGGTAGAATTTATGGTGCTTTTAATGTTTCTTGAAGCATTAGACACGTCCTCTGATCCATTCTTTCATAAGACATAAAAGTGCAGTAACTCCAAAAATAATCATGATTTCAAAACTGCTTTCCCTGGAATTATGGAAAATTTGCTAAAGTTCCCTTCAAGCAATTCATTTGAAAGAAGGGCAACGACATTTTATACGATTAATTTTTGACTCACGGAGTACACAGTACGAAGTGCAGTCTATGGGATGGTGGGCAAATCGTGTCTCCTGTCTCCTGTCTTCCGTGGTCATGAGCAGTATGTCATTAGTCCCAGTCTCCTAAAAATCTTTTTCTCTAACATTTTCGGAGACTGGGACTAGTTACTACGAAAAACGCAGAGGAGCTTTGTATTCTTTGCGAAGAAATCTGGTTCAAATCCAATTTTGGCTCACGATCTTCTCTTTCTAATTATTTTCTATAGCTCAAACATTTGCTCTCTCGTCAAGATGGATATTTGTAATGTGAATATTTAATCAAGTCCGTGAGTTGCCAAAAGGCTTCCTTTCATTAAGTTTTGCAAAGATTCGACGCCTGTGCTCATTCATTTACAGATATTGATGCCATAAAGCAAAAAGTATCGAATAATCCAGAGCTTTCAACATGGCAAGGAAACGACCTTGAAATTCATCCAGTTACGTTTTGTGATTGTTTGCTGCTAATTGACATCCCAAAATCTGCTGCAATGAACGACATCGAGGTTGAGATGCGACGAGTGGCTGGTCCACATTCAATTGAAAATATTGATTACGAGGATGGCGAAAATTACGCAGTTGTCAAATTCAAAAATACCTCTCGTGAGTATTTTATAATCTATCCAGATTTTCCAAATTTTATGCGAAACCAAAGAGCTTTTACCGGGTGAGTAAAAAAGTATACAGTCGTTTTCCAGAATATATCGGGTGACCCAGAAAAAAGTGAACCGACAAAATTCTNTAAAGCAAAAAGTATCGAATAATCCAGAGCTTTCAACATGGCAAGGAAACGACCTTGAAATTCATCCAGTTACGTTTTGTGATTGTTTGCTGCTAATTGACATCCCAAAATCTGCTGCAATGAACGACATCGAGGTTGAGATGCGACGAGTGGCTGGTCCACATTCAATTGAAAATATTGATTACGAGGATGGCGAAAATTACGCAGTTGTCAAATTCAAAAATACCTCTCGTGAGTATTTTATAATCTATCCAGATTTTCCAAATTTTATGCGAAACCAAAGAGCTTTTACCGGGTGAGTAAAAAAGTATACAGTCGTTTTCCAGAATATATCGGGTGACCCAGAAAAAAGTGAACCGACAAAATTCTTTATACAAAATAAAGTAATAAAATGATTCGAGCATTTTTCGGTAGCTAAATGACTAGCCTACGTCGCTATTATATTTTGCTATTTATATCGATATTGGAAATGGGCGAAATAAAGGATTTCGTGAAATTAGGCAGATCTAAAACCATTCAAAATTCATCAAAAACAGGGAATTGATTTTATAAGTTCGAGACAATAAGAAACACTTTTCACCTTGGCTCGAAAATAGGCAACTCAGTACAAAATTCACAATGCATGCCAACAATTTCCAATTGCGAAAGAAAACATTTTATCTTGGAGGTAAGAAACATTCTAATGCCACCAGGGGATTGCTTGGTTACATCTAATCTGAACCTCTGAACCGATACTTTTTTGATTCACCCGGTACATTTCAACAAAAATATCTAGAGAGATTCTTGACTTTTATCCTTAAATAGGCCACTTCAAATTTGAAATCCAGTTTCTCGTAAATTGTGTCATTTTCTAAATTACACCTATTTTTTGCAGTTCATATATGAAATTGTTATCTAGAGATGAGAGGAACTAAACTTTCTTTACTTCAGTCATCTTCTGCTCTCAGTTCGAGAGCAACATCAATATCATCCAGTCCTAGATGATATATATTTCTGGATATTTCTTCTTTGATTTATCAAAATGTATCTTTTCATCATAGATCTGGCAAGCTTCAGACAAACAAAGTGTACAATAAAAGGGAAATCACTAAAACATTTCTTCTATGATGGAGAGTTTCTTTCAGGTAGGCATTTCCTCAAAGAGGGTCCTGTAGGGGATCCATAATCTCATTTTCGAAGAGACATTTTGTGGACAATCCCAGTGATATTTAGCCTGCGTTCATCCTCTACTGTCACTGCGGAGGAAGACGGAGGGAAGGAGCTGCGCGCAGGCTAAATGACATAGAGGGTTCAGTAGGGGGTCCTAAAGAGGGTCCTGTAGGGGGTCCATAATCTCATTTTCGAAGAGACAATTTGTGGACAATCCCAGGCATATTTCGAAGACAGCAATCCTGCAAAGTTTTCTGAGCCTATCTATTCAAAGGATAGGTTCCAAATCTTTAAAAAGTTCGGTGTAAAATTCTATGATCTATTTATTTTAATTGAATGGCTTGAAAGGAACTTTAGCTGCTTTGCTATAAGTCTACCCTTGGACTTTTCAAAAATCTTCATTATTTTCAGAAGAAGAGGGTTTTTCTTCTTTTTTCAGAATTCAAGAAAAATTTTTAAAAGAACTTGAAAGCATAATAATTTTTAAAATTTTTAGAGGAAACGTAGAATAATTTTCAAGAAAACCATAGTTTATGAATGTCTACAATATGGTATCAAGCACAAGTCTTTCACTCTTCTAGTTTACNGAATCCTTTGGTCGCTATATGACTAAAACAACAACCATCCACCACCGCTCAACAAGGATTCATGCACAAACTGTTCAAAAACTGGGGCAAGCAATTTTGTGAATTGTGAAAGCCTTGCAAAGAATGCGAAGAAAACGTTCTCCAAGCATCAGTTGGGGCAAAATAATAACGTCTAAAAATCTTGAGGCCCCGTTCATACTGCTCCATATTCATATGAGAACGGATAAAAAAGTATCCGTTTTCACCTTGTGTTCACACTGCTCCACACTGAAAACGGAGCCTTTTGAAAACGGAGACTTTTAAAAACGGAGACTTTTGAAAATGCAAAAACGCACTGCGTTTCTGTTATGAGTCGTTTAGCGCAGTGTGAACGCGTGAACACCGAAAATGCAAAAACGGATACTTTTAACAACGCTAGCAACTACAACAACAGAACAAAATGCTTATCACGTGCCAATTTCGACAAGTTCTCAACATTGCTGAGTCCCTCGAGACTAATCTAATGCTTGGAGAAATCTTTAAAAAGTTTGTCACCAATTTTCAGGGCTGTAAACGTTGGTCTCGTTTATTTACCCAAAGCAATGTGAAGGGGTAAAACGAATCAAAATGAAAACGGATAAAAACGAATACGGAGCAATGTGAACATAGCCTTACACTCTCTGAAAATCTTTCAATTTTTAATTAGATTTGCCGTTAATAGCATTGACAACTCTGAGACTGTTTCACAGAATACTTGAGAGTAAACTCGACCTTGTTGTTAGCTTTTATCCAAAAATGTCATCGAGAATTATCACCACCCCAAAAAGTTGGGACCGTCTGTCCGGGTTTTTGAACAGTGCTGTTATGAGTCGTATAGTTTGAGCGAATAGGAAATTCAGTTCAATAATTGTTTGGAGCGAAAACAACGAATCAGGTCATAAGTCTAGCTGGTTTTTTAAATTGCACGGGTTAAACTAGACTTTATTACCTCAGTCCCCCGCTTCGTTTATTGAATTGGATGATAGTCCATCAAGGAGCGAAACTATGACGATTGTAATAAGTCTAGGGTTCAACTCTTACCAAACTTCATCTATGTTTTCTCAATAACGATTACGATCAATTAAAAGTGTGTTTCGCCATATTTTGCAGAGACTGAAGGAGATGATTACAATAACCATTCTACAAGAAGCTGCCATTAGTAATTACAAAACTGTAGCCTTCCCAGCCTTAGGAACAGGAGTGCTTGGTTATGACAGAGATGCAGTGGCTAAAACATTTGACGAAGCTGTTAAAGAATTTAATTCGTCCATATTTAGAGACTACATCCATCGAGTGATAATTGTCGTCCATGACAAAGATCCGGACACTATTCGGGCGTTCAAGAAATACTTTGACGCAGCATCAATCGAGCCCAAGGTTCATGACTTCCCAGACGTTGAACTCTCCCTCGAGGGATATGCAGACAAAGATATGAAAACAGCTGAAAACTTAGTGAAGAAATTTGTTGATGAGAACATCGTGGAGACGAATTACACGATTTCTTTGCTGGCTGATATGTCATATGCTGAGAAACAAAAACTGTACGATTTTGCAAAGTTGAAACACGTCCGAATGAAAATTAATCAAAATGGTGAGTTACAACTAGGTCAGTCACAAAAAATAAAAATTTGTTGTAGATATTGGACTTGCCTAAGTCTTTCCCTAGTAGCTAAAACCCTAAAACCTAAAAAATTTACCTCTGTGAAGGAAAGAGGGATTAAGGAAGAGCGGTACCTCTACAAAGGACGGTAGGATGAATTCTTGGGAACTCTTAACCCTATCTCACCTGGGCCTTTTGAAGCGATCAATGCCTGGGGGGTTGATTCCACCCCCCTCTTTTTCTCCGCTGTTACAGTAGCTATGATCTTATAACTTTGTTATTAGTTATTAGATGGACTTTGATGCAAACAATCAAAATCACATGATAAAATCAAATTAAGGCCATTGTTCTTGTTGCTATGACAATAAAAAGATATCAAATTATGATTATGATGACAATGGGTATCATGATTAAAACAACAAAATAAGGGATTAAATTGTATTTTTTGTGTCAACTTGAGGTGGATATCATTAAATACATGTATAGGACCATATTTGAGATTAATATTTGTAACAATTTTGTAACAAAATAGGTATTCAATTTTTGTCGACCACTGAGTAAAAATTGGTTGCCATGGTTACAGTGCTATATTTAGAATCTTTAAATTTTCATATTTCGATACAGTATAGTTATTACGTTAAACTTGCGCAATCTTGGGATGCTGCGTTGCATATGTTAGAAGCAGCAAACAAAAACTTGGTTGGGGAGGGTGGAATCCACCCCCCAGGTGAGATAGGGTTAATATCTCTTTGTTTGAAGGACATATGTCACGCATATAATTGGTTGAAAAAAACAAAGCAGAAAACAAAACAAAATAGCGCTTATGAATAGATGTCAGAACAAGGCTGAATTTTCATTGCAATAAAAAAAACACGAGAACAAAAGTTATCTTTGTTTTGCAATAACCAATAACGTGCGTGAC
The DNA here is from genome assembly GCA_004194415.1 of Aurelia aurita. NCBI lineage: Eukaryota > Metazoa > Cnidaria > Scyphozoa > Semaeostomeae > Ulmaridae > Aurelia > Aurelia aurita. The sequence continues at coordinate 77,196 of REGM01000313.1, forward strand.
ACATGTCCTTTAAAGCAAAATGCTCAACTGCTGTTGGTCATAATGAGTGAGCAGAATTCTGCCCACATTAGTTCACAAGTCTCTCCCGTTTCTCCCTCCCTCCTTTGCAGAGGCCATTATTTATTTAAATATTCAGGTTGTTAGGTTTTGGGTTTTAAGTACACGGGAGAGACTTAAACAAGTTCATTTTTCATTTTATTTTTCATTTTAAGCATATTTACCCTACAAATCAGTTTTGAAAGCAAAAAAAAAAAGATAATAATCCTACACATTTTTAGATATAAACTTATTTACAGCGTTGCTATTAAATAACTACGTTGTAAATAAGTTTATATCTAAAAATGTGGATATCACCAAGAAATTAACAGGTCACGTTAGTTTATTTGAAAAATTTGATCCAGTACTGAAAGTTTCTTAAAATCCACATATTTAATCCATCCTCTCAGCTATATTCACACTTGAAGCGATTTTGTGATACGATGCAGCGCGCGCGGCAAAGTTGAATTAATCCAACTTTATCGCATTCTGCATTTCATTGTTATCTGGCATGCGTCAAGAACGACGCTTCAAGTGTGAATTCAGCTTCAAGTTTGGTTTCCGTTGGCGTTAACTGGTGTTAACTTAGCCAACTTACGCTAAACTAGGTGCGACAAATCGCGTTTATTTTTAACCCTAGTGAAAACTCCCTCTTCTAAATTAACACAGGGTCTTAAGGATTTTATAACTACCATTGTACTTAACTATGCCATTACTTTCATTTTAACGATGTAAATACTTTTATTTTAACAGGACCCTTATTGATAACAGTGCCTTTGGCACTGAAAAGGTTTTAACCTGTATAAATATTCCTATTATTATTATTATTATTATTATTATTATTATTATTATTATTATTATTATTATTATTATTATTATTATTATTATTATTATTATTATTATTATTATTATTATTATTATTATTATTATTATTATTATTATTATTATTATTATTATTAACGCCTACTAGCACGAATAAAATCTCAGATTTGGAAACAAAATTTTTGATTTCAACTTCCAAATTAACGCCGCTTCAAAGCGATTATTCACGCTAATTGGCGTTAAAGGACAAATCCGGGGTTTGTTAAAATTAATGTTAGAAAACAAACTTACCATCTCCTGAAGCAAATTGCCAACTTTTTTCCACATTTAGACTTGTGTTTCAGCTGTCAATTCGCTAAACATCTTGATAATTTAGGCCAAATGTCGCCGCCATTAGTCGCTATTTTTTCCACGAGTGCACGATAAGGAGGCTAGTCACGATTTAGAGGCGAGAAAACAATAGGGCAGCGTCATAACCCCGCGAGTAACCAAGCTTAATGAACCTGAGAGTAATGAACCAAACCAATCTCGTTACAGGTACTGTGACCCTGGAAGGGATCGATGCTCACAAAATCGTTGTGTTAAATGAATGTCAAGAGGAGGCGAAGAAGAAAGGGAGTAAAGGTATTAATTGCAGAATTCTTGATGAGGGCCAACTATGTCCCTAAATATCGAGCGCACTACCACCCCGTATAACGTCTGTGCAGTAGTCCGGCGAGGTTGTTCAGTAAGGCGGAGGATGTTCAGTGCGATGGAGGTATAGCATCATGTCGTTGAAGGGATAACATACAGCAAGGCGGAGGGATGAGATCTTGTCGTTGGAGGGATGACATGCAGTAAGGCGGAGGCTATTCAGTTAGTCGGAGGGATAGCATGATGTCGTTGGAGGGATGACATCAGTAAGGCGGAGGCAATTCAGTTATTCAGAGGGATACCATACAGTAATGCGGAGGGATAGCATCATGTCGTTGGAGGGTTAACATCAGTAAGGTGGAGGGATAACATGCAGTAAGGCGGAGGGATAATATGCAGTAAGGCGGAGGTTATTCAGTTATTCGGAGGGATAGCCCCCCGACTACAGCACAGATGTTCTAAGGGGTGACTACATTTTCTGCAACTGGTGTTGATTTTAAAGCAAAGAATAAAAAATACGATATTAGACGAGCTATTGTTACCAACTTGGTTCTGCTATTTCATTTTGTATTCCTGTATATTTTATTAGATGATCATCTGACCCCGTTGCGAACCAAGGAACTGTACCAATTATGTCATCAAATTGTACTTTTTTCATAGCACTCTAACCATGGAAAAAATGCTTTCAAATCGTTTAAAATCCTAATTCAAGAAGCAAGTCTGTATGGTAAATCGTTCTTTTTTTACCGCAGAAAATCGCATGGAACTGCCTTCCAATTGGGATCCTATGCCGGCAGATCATTTAGGCAATGAATCCCCCTATCATCTCGTGAGACTGGACAAGCAAAGTAAAGAATTTCAAGACGTGCAACGCAATGTACTGGATTCAGCCGGGGACAGGATCCGTGAAGTAAAGAGCATCAAACGTATTCAAAATCCACAGCTATACCTTCCCTACATGATCAAGAAACAGAAAATGGAAAAGAGTCATACTTTAAGAGAGCGTCTATTGTTTCATGGGACGAGTAAAGATAATTGCCAAGCGATAAATCATCACGGATTCAACAGAAGTTTCGCTGGTACAAACGGTAGGACTGTTTTGCTTACAATAAGGCCTGGTCGAACAAGGACAAATTTTTTGGCTGGTCTGCACTTTAGCGGGCCAGCTTTCGATATCTGCACGTTATGCGACATGGGGTGAGGATTAGGGCTAGGTTTTGGAAAATGGGCGGGTTTTAGTTAGGGTATTTGGTCAAATTCGTTCCCGAGAGAGATAACATAAATCTGGTCCGCTAAAGTGCAGTCGTCCCGATTTTTTAACAATGGCTGGTACCATAAGCGCTTTATCTCCGTTACCGTGAAAGCTCTATTAGCCCTCTCTCTATTAAGCCCCCTTATGCAGTAAGGCCTTCCCTCTGAGCCAAAATTTTTAATAAGCCCCCCTCTCTATGCCCCCCTCTAGTATCCAATTCAAAAGGTTACCAAAGGCTTTCCGTATATTTAGCTGAAACAATTTAATTTAAAATTTTCGTATTGTTGGATTAAACTTCGTTGAATTTGTGTATTTGACAAGCAAAATTGTATGTCGATTTCCAAAAATATAAGGTAAAAAACCCAAAAAGCTATCATTTATTTTTTAACTGGGGTACGAACATTGTGCTCAACAGGGGGACTAAATTTTTGGAGCTTTATTTGAAAAATCTTCCGACCCCTCTCCCTGATACTGAACGACTGCTCCCTAACATGTCCACTTTCTTCCTAGACTTACCCCAAGTCTATACATGATATGCATATTGACGTCATAATCACGTTCGAATCAAATTGATAACAAAACATAACGACAAAAAACAATTGATAACAAAATATAAATAGCATGGCTTACCTGAGAAAACATGGATGTGCAAATTCAACCAGTATCCAAGCTGGGAGAGCTTTCAATCTCTGCCTCGGTAAACGAACGAAAACCTCGTGCATGCTTTCTTCGAATTCCATGGAACTTGAGCACTCCACTTTGAGACAATGTATTTATACAAGCAGCAGCCCTGGAAGTGTTTTTCAGGCTGAATGTCGAAGAAACAGAGCTGAAATATGCTAGGCCAATGTTGCTTTCACACCAGACCTGCGCGCGCCTCGCAGATTAATCCGGTTTGGCGGGAATTTCAAGGTTCCGGAAAAATCCTTAGGCCACAAGCTTGATTTTATTTCCTCAGTCGCGCTTCAATCAGGGAACCAAAACGTCAAAAATCAATAAGATTAGGCACTATGAAATCTCAGCTTTCACGTAGGCTAATTTTCAAGAAAATTTTTATACTCCAAGTATATATGATCCTGGTGCCAGAAGAAGGCGCGCCCGAAGATTCACAGCTCGCGTCCGCCATTATGGTCCCGTCTGCCACTCAAAAATTCCTGTGACGTCAGGTATGCATATCATGTATTTCCACAAGTTATTATTCCGTTTAGCCGATCCGTTTCCCGTAGTTCCTGGATCCGCAAATCCACCGTTCCGTACAAGAAGTTTCTTTACGGAATAATAACTACTTGACCTAGATGCTAAGCAAAAGACTGCTTAAAAACTGGTGTTTCGTCAAATTCTCAGGAATGAAATTGCTAAAGTCCCAATAGCTACTGTCCCAATGACTTTTTAACTCTGTTCTTCCAGATATAGTTTCCTCCAATTATACACGATATAGAGCACCATTGCATAACATTCTTTATATCTTCTTTACTTTGAGAAAAAACTCTCAATATAACGAGCTGCACTGAGAATCCATTTATCTCCAGATATTCACATAAATCCTAATAATCCTAATAATAATAATAATAATAATAATAATAATAATAATAATAATAATAATAATAATAATAATAATAATAATAATAATAATAATAATAATAATAATGATAATAATGATAATAATAATAATAATGATAATAATAATAATAATAATAACTGAGCAAAAACTTTAACAGATACGTTGAAGAAGGACCCTGGACACCTAAGATTGAAGGATTCAATCCGCTACCCAGAAAAAAACCGCCAAACAACAAAAAGGCAAGGAAAAAGGACGAGAATAATAATAATAATAATACTATATTTATACAGGTCACCAGATTCAGCTACAGAAAGCGGCTATTACTCTGGGACCACGGCTATTACTGTGGGGAAAGGATAAAGGGATCGGTCAGACGGACTTCGGGAAATAGACTTGGAGCAAGTCTACTTTTACCCTGGGTGCCAGAGTCTCTCAGGAAAAAGGAGAGAAAAGGAGAAAAGAGAGGAACGAGAGATAGCAGCTTTCAGATAGCAGATAGCAACCTTCGTTTTTCCTTTTCTTTTCTTATTATATTTTTCTTTTCTTAATTTTTTTTAAAAGTAAGGCTCTGGCACCCAAGGGTAGTCTACTTTCTTCCTGGCTAGTTTCATTTTTTACATTTCTCTTTATTTCAGCTGCCGCATACGGTCAGGGAAATTATTTTGCTATGAAATCAAGTTTCTCTACGTCCTATTCAAAAGCTGACGTGAAAGGCTTCCAGTACATGTACCGTGCCAAAGTCCTGGTTGGCGATTACACCCAAGGAAGTTCAGGGATGAAAACCCCACCTTCCAAAGGTCGTGGCACGGATCTTTATGATTCAGTTGTGGATAATGTCAGCAACCCGAGTATATTCGTCGTGTTTCCCGACAACCAGTCGTATCCGGAATATCTCATCCGATTTCGGTGATTAGGAATCAATAAACTGTTTTTTGTAATTGATTTAAGTAAAAACAACAAGGATAGGTTTTGTAAATAGCACCGTTGATTGACACGCCAGTACAAAGTGATTAGCGATTTCTAACAAGGGATTTAAACGGCCGAGTCCCGGGGGGGGGCCGACCAGATTTTGGTTGGGGACGTGCCACTTAAGCTTCAAAAACATACCCGAACATTATACCAATTTTTGAAAATGTATACCCGACCTTGTACCAATCTATTTGTTTGTTCTTTATACAAACATCGTGAAAATTGGTACCGTTCCTTATACCAAAATCGTGAAAACGATACCTTTCCCGATGGCACGTCCCCAATACCCAAAATATACGTACTGATTCAATGATTTTTTGTGCACGTGAAAAGGTCTTTTAAAGATCAGAAATTAATAGGCATAAAAAGAGGAAGGAAATATCTAAACGTCTGCCGCCTAAATTAATTTATTTAATTGAGAAGTTGCGCAAGAAATGTTTGAATTACACACAAAAATATGCGAGATTTGAATTGCTCATTGTTCAGCTGCTGAATTAAAGACCCATTGTTAACCATGATCCTTTGTGTGTCAAAAGCTGACTTTCATACGATCCAAAAGTCATTTCTGGCCTACATTCTGTTCGTTTTGCTTTTCACGTGCCGAGCAAAGGATCATGGTTAGCAATGGGTCTTTAAATAAATGAAATCTTTGATACACCCTGTGTAGATATGATTTTTTTCTGTCGATATTGAACTCGCAAATCGATTTGTACTGGTGTGTCAATCAAAGGCAGGTTGAAAGACACATGGGAGAAAGTTCGATTTGATTTTTCTTTTGATTAAGTTACGTTTAATTTGCTATTATTGCTACTTAATTTATACCCTTAGATAACACAATTTATAAATTAGGTTTTAAAGACCCATTGTTAACCGTGATCCTCTGTGCGCCCAACGAAAAGCAAGACAAAGAGAACCTAGGCCACCCTAGGCCAAAAAGGAGTTTCAGATAATATGAAAGTCGATTTTGGCGCCACAAAGGATCATGGTTAGCAATTGGTCTTTAAGACTGCGTGCACAATATACCGGCACAATTTGAAAACGGTGAAAAACGTGACGGATAGGCCTTCCGTTCACAGGAAAACGGCACATTTTGAAAACGGTAGATTTTGAAACGGAACTCTAACCGGCACATTTTGAAAACGGCATCGTGTGAACACTCGAAAACGATGAAAACGGAAATTTGTTCGATGCTTTCAAAACGAGGCTGATCGATTCTTAAGGAGTAGGTACATTTCTTTGGCATCAAAGTCTTGGGGAGATCGCAACAAGTTGGTTGACGTCAAATTTCCTATCGTTTTCAAATTATGCCGGTATCGTGTGAACGCTAGCTAAAATTGTGCTACCGTCACATTTTTTGCCGTTTTCAAAATGTGCCGGCATCGTGTGAACGTAGTCTAAGTTTGTAGTTCACATGGCCCCCTGTAAAGCAGCCTCTGTCTCAATACAGACTGACTTTATCGCGTGGTAAAATAATTCAAGATGAAAAAAATTAAAATATCTTCCTCTGCTTTATTTGAATATCTCAAAGTGAAAATGTGAACAAACACCAAACATATGTATTCGACACAGCTCTGAGACTGTTCAAAAACTCAAGAAAGCTCAAGCTCATTTGCAGCTTTTATCCAATCATTTCATCGAGAATAGATCTTGTAGCTGTTCTACAAAAGAGCCTGGATCGAGCAAAATTTGTATACATTTTTATACAAAAGGTTCGATTGAGTGGCGTTGGAGCTTCTATCACTTTTGTGCACATTCGAAAATTCTACAAAATCGTTCGATTCAAACACTTTATTAGAATAGCTAAAAGGTCTGTTATCGCCCCAGAAAGCAGGGGCCATTTGTCCCGGTATTTGGCGATGAGTCATATAGCTCATTTACAGCTGATTAAGGCCTACTAATACAGCTGATTAAGGCCTACTAAGGGTGAGATGACGGAGCAGAAACAACGAATCAGGTAATAAGTCAGATCTCTCTCTCCATTATCCTAATTATTTAATATAAAATTAACACAATTTTTACTCTCTAGGGAAGGTAGAATCAATGTCGCTTTGTCCTTTCTGAATTTTTTCTTTGTTTATTCGCTATATATTCTGACCTTACAGACGAAACTCTTGCATCCAAGATGTTGTTGATTTTCTGCACAATCTCATCTGGAGAGAGAAAATGAAAACGTTTGACAACATGTTTACACCAGAACCTTCCAAGTTGAAAATTTTACAATTTAAAAGGCGAGTGAAAAGAAATTGTAGAGCATTTTTCAGCAATATCTGTCGAAGCTATTTGTAAAGAACTCAGCTCATAATACACTGAGACTAAGAAAAACCGAGACTGACTTGCGTGTTCCTCGTTTCAAATCATCAAATGGACAGAAGTCCATTTCATTTCGTGGGCCTAAGCTACGGAACAAATTAATCTTGGATGTGAAACATGCACCCTCTCTTCCTACCTTAAAAAACCTACCTTAAAAAAAGGCTGAAAGAGACATTGTAGAGAGTTTGATCTTGCTTTTCTTTTGAATTAGTTTCGTTTAATTTTGATATGAGCATTTTTATAGATATTTTTTGCTATTATACCGGGTGAGTCAGAAAAAACGTGGGGTGTTTGCCAATTTTTATTGATGCAGTTTAATTTGCAAATTCGTTTCTTTAATGTTTATTGTATAGAAGAAAAGCTAACTTAGAAATGAAAATTTGTTTGGTCGAAATCGGTCTTTCCGTTCCAGAATTACGAGCGATTTTAGTAAAATGGTGTTTCGCAAGATTGCTAAAATAAGCCTTCAATTAAATTTATATTCATGCACGCGTGACCTTCTAAACCATGACAAACACACTGTTTCCCTAACAAAAAATTGAAACAACGCATGCATTGTGTTAGAGCACAAAAGGAACACTAATTTTACTTGCGGTGTATCCCTAGGGGACTAGTCATTTAAATTGTCATTGTTAGCAAGCTGAAAGCTCGTTTACTAGCGATACTTTTCACCAAAATGGCTATATCACAAAATCACAAATAAATAATGGAAGAAATGACCGATTTAAACAAACTAAATTTCTATAACTAATTCAATCTTCCTTCTACAATATAAAACTTCAACATTCCCGATTTGATTTGTTTTCACCAAAATATGGCTTTTTAAACGCCCCACGTTTTTTCTGACTCACCCGGTAGTTAGATAACAAAATTTGTAAATTAGGATTTTACTTTGTAGTCTTTTTGCAAGACCCCCTGTAAAGCAGTCTCTAAAGACTGACGAGCATAGGTTCCAAATCGTTAAACAACTTTAAAACTGTTGCTGTAAAATCCTATGACCTACTTCTTTGAATTGAATAGCTTGAAAGAAACTTTAGCTACGTTGCTATAATTCTACCGTTGGATTTTTCAGAAATCTTGAATATTTTCGAAATTACAGCGTATTTATATTTCAACTCTTTTGAGGATGTGGCGTCATCAAATTTCCAAATCGTAAACCAGAAGAGTGAAAGACTTATGCTTGATATCATATTGTATTGTAGACATTCATAATCTATGGTTTTTTTTGAAAATTATTCTATGTTTCCTCAAAAGGTTTAGAAATTACGATGGTTTTAAATTTTTTTCAAAATTTTCTTGAATTTTTAAGAAGAAGAAAAACCCTCTAATTCTGGAAATATTGAAAATTTCTGAAAATTCCAACGGTAGAACTATAGCAAAGTAGCTAAAGTCCCTTTCAAGCCATTCAATTAAAAGAAATAGGTCATAGAATTTTACCCCGACCTTTTTACAGATTTGGAAGCTATGCTAGACTGACGGGATTACCTTGGTTAAATAATTAAAAATGAATAAACATGAATAGGCGTTAAATTGCTATTATTCATACAGACGACATGTCACGTGACTTGATCAATTCGCGCTCGAAAACACGACGCCATCTTGTTTTGGGGTAAATCTTCAGAAAATGTCTATAGGAATCTATAGGAAATTTGCAAAAAGTTGCATAAAATTGCTCCTCTATTCTACCTTACGATAGTGAGTAGGGAAAGGATAGGTAGCAATTATCAGTCAGACCTAAACCTATGAAATAAGCATACGAACATGCTGTTTTTAAAAGCAAAACAAAAATTTAGGCCAAGAAAGCTGTGAGAAACTTGCCTTTGCGACGATAATATTGTAAACAGCGGCACAATCTCCCTCAGTTGTGAGTTGCTCGTCGCTTCTTTAAAGTCAACCTTCCTTTTCGACGCTCGCCTATCTCTCTACTAAAGTTTTTGAATAATTTGAGCAGCTTCCAAGCTTTTTGAATTTATTCATTGCGATAAATAAACGAGACACTGCCCGTTCGACGCTATACTTTGTAATGGCTTCATTAGAGTGTCTCGTTTATTTATCGCAATAAATAAATTCAAAAGACTCGGAAACTGTTCAAATCATTCAAAAACTTTAGCAGAGAGATAGGTGAACGTCGAAAAGGAAGGTTGACTTTAAAGAAGCGACGAGCAACTCACAACTGAGGGAGATTGTGCCGCTGTTTACAATATTATCGTCGCAAAGGCAAGTTTCTCACAGCTTTCTTGG
>REGM01000313.1:99571-146114 GCA_004194415.1 Aurelia aurita
AGCCTGTAAAACAGTATAATATTTGCTGATAGCTTATAAACCTGGATAAATATTATAAAATGAAATGAAAATGAAATGAATCGTATGTTCAACAAAAGTCTACATCTTGCAATTTCACGCATGGTGCCCATAGTACCCAATTTTGACTGGTAACAATAAATCGCATACGTGGCCGATTTTTAAGATAGATGACTTCATCTTTAGTCAAAATCTCAAATCCTACTTGGCCAATTTTTTCCATTTCTCGGCTGGCTATAGCCAGACTTATACGCGATTTTTTAAAGATCACTAGTTTAGAAATGGTCTTAATCTATCGAAAAACATTGATAAACTTTTGAAAAGATTGTACTAGAGCTTGAAAGATAATAATAATAATAATAATAATAATAATAATAATACATCTTTAAAGTGGGTAATCTACAATAATTAACAATGCTTAAATGCTTAAGTTAATTTTTTACAGTAAGGCCCACTAAAAGTAAAAGAAGTTATATTACAGTAAGTAGTTAAAAGTGTATAAAATGAGAAATTGTAGACAGTTGTCACAACGATAAAAGGCTGGTTTTGAATTGTAAAATGCTGTTCTTTGATGTTGTTGGCCCAGGTAAGTCATTCCAAACTTTGGTTCCTCTTACTCTAAAACTTGACGAGGTCTTGCCTCTTGCGTGCTCCACATGAATCTTGTTTGCTGCTGCTGATCTTGTGTTCTTCTGGTGACCTTGTGCTGAAGATAGTTTGTAAAAATATAGTTTTTCTCAAATTAGATGTCAGGTGAGATTCGCGATAATACAAAATTAATCATTCGAAACAATGGGCAATAACGCTAAAGATGGTGGCTGCACAAAGCATGCTGGTAAAAAGCTCCCTGACGACCACCTAACGACATAAAAATTTTGGTCTGCCGTTTCGACTAGCCAGCTGTGGTAAAGTTCGGAGCAAATAATCAATGTAAACAAATAGGACAATTTTGTAATTCGAACTTCGAACGCAAATTTTTAATGAAAACTTCAATTCGAATCAAAAGTTTCTTTTTCTGCTTTGGAAAGGTTTCCTTTCGAACCATGTTGCATTCGAATTCAAGGTCGATTCGAATTCAAGCTAGCAAGTCGAAACGGCAGACCAACATTTTTATGTCGTTAGGTGGTCGTCAGGGAGCTTTTTACCAGCATGTTTTGCAGCAAAACACAACAGAATCTTTGGAGCCGCCATCTTTAGCGTTATTGTCTTGTTGTTGTTGTCATCTTATTTTGATTCGATCATTTATTCTAGCTACAATACAATTAAATGCTGTAACTAATCTAAATCGAATACGGAAATTAATCTAATAAACAAATAAATATATAATTATAATTAAATGTTAGGAAATATATATATATATATATATATATATATATTTTTTTACACAAAATTAGTCTATTATTGTATAAAATTGTATTAGTCTATTGTTTTTATTCGCGGACATCTCCACCTGACATCTAATTCGAGACAGCCTTTAGATTGATGGGGTTATCTTACCTTTACTGGACCAAATGTAAGAAATATGTGTAGACTATGTGTTGGACATGTATCCTCCACACCCTGAAATGAAAACAACCAATGCTTAAAAGTCATTTGAAGACAGGACCAATATTGTCACAAATCGACACTACTTCAGACCAAGAAGATTAAATCTTTAGCTCCCCGTTTTACACTCAGCCACTTTTACTCTAAATACGAATTCACATTAATTTATAAAGCCACCAGAAAAGAAAGGCTGTACCAAAACTCGGCGCAGATTAGCTGTTTCTTGAGCTGTTTGGAGACGAAATTATACTGCAACCAATCGAGCATTAAAACTGCAAAAATACAAAATCATACATTAAGTACCCTTACCTCTCCATTGAATTTTGAATACTCAACAAAAGCGTTGTCAGGGGTGCTGCTTGTGTCTCGAACAAGTTGACTGAGCAGAGAAGGGGCTGCCGTTGGTTGGATGACTTTTGGTGGTGATTTCTTCTTGAACATGGAAGCTCTGTCGTGCTCTGAAGTAAGAAGAACACAGCGTGCTTTCAAATGAAATTTACAAAATTGAAATTAAAAAATTCACACAAAAATCACAGATAAATCAAAGAAAAATCATATGATTTTAAGAGATCTTAAAATCACGTCCACTGTTTTGAGAAATGATTCACTCCTCGGAATAATACTTATTGTTCGCCGTAACAAATGATAATATACAGACAAACTTTCGTTACCATTTAGCGGTTCTTGCTTTTCTTTCCACTGGATATTAACACACTGGTTCTCCTCATTCCTAAAAGCAGAATAAAAGTGTGTAAGAAATGCTTGAAATGCCAAATATCTTGCAAATGTAACAACTGAAGAAAAAGAAAAACAGCACAAAAGACCAAATCGATGCTTGTTTTCTTCGAGTAGTTGGGCCATCTTCAACGGTATACTATATTGCAAATGTAACAAATATTACCGGGTGACTTGAAAAATGTATTCACTTTTCGAAAAATCGTACTGCAAAAACCACCGCACCAATTATAAAAATTACAAGGCCATAGCCTGGCTGAGGATTAAAATTAATTTTGGGGATTTGCTCATAAGGTTTACGATTTGTAAATGAAGCATGTAGTTGCTGTACCTTCTTCTTTGTTTTTCATTGCCTTTGCCTGCTTTTGGTGTCCTTCCAAATAAGTTAGGACTGACAGCGATATCAAATGAGTGTGAGTACTCTCCATAATCGTTTCTAAAAAACAAAAATATTCTGTTGAAAAATGGTTAAAATTACCATACTCTTTAAATGATCTGGCCTAAAAGGTCTTCGGTACACAATTATTTCATAATTGGAAGGACGGTGCAGACAGTGGCGTAACGCAGTTTAGGGCACCTAAGTTTGATAACTAAGGGCCCCCGACCAAAAGGGCCTCCAAGAGCCCAAAGAACTTCGACCTCAATGATATAAATCATAGTTTGTTTAGGAGATGGTTGTTGACACCACTTTCACACGTGGATTCCTGTGCCTCCACAATCAGTCTCTTCCACGTAAGCTGCATTTTTTGAGGTTCTAAAGTGCCTGATCAGAGAAATTTTTGTGGGGTGCCCCCTATTCCCTTTAAAATTCGCTTCGCTCATAGCCCCTATGACATGACCGCTTCACGGTCATTGCATAAGGGCCCCCATCTCACAGAACACCTAAGGGCCCCGAGTGTTTCTGTTACGCCACTGGGTGCAGAAATGGGACACCTTCCTCTCCAAATCCTGCACTCTTTTTCAGTATATCCTGAATTGCATATGCAAAATACTCCAATCCTGATTTCACTGCCCTGTCTCACTATCTCATAGCCTGCTAGCCGGGAGAGGAACTGCATTTTACACTAGGTAGCACATACAATCTGGTTTTTTATCTTATTATAGTAGCACAACTTTCTTCTATGGGGTGTCCCAAAAAAGTACTCCTGTTTGAAAAATCACCAAAAGTTGATTACATGGCCGATCTCTGAATTTTTTTTTTGGCAAGTAGATTAAGGACCAAATTATTTTCCTAGGTATAGCTGATCGTGTGATTGGTTTTAAAATTTGGAAATTTAGCTCTTTTTAGGGCTGCCTGGTATTGAGGCATACTGTAAAAAGCACTGAGCTTCTAGTTTGGTCCCAATTGTCAGAAAGAAATGCAAACTATCATTTGTAGACTTGATAAGATCTCAAAATAGTGGCTCTTAGGCAAGAGTTACGATGTTGCTTAAAGAGTACAGCTCAGAATAAGGTTTTTCAACCATCTATTTTATACCCTTCAAGTAACGAAAACAAACATTTTATCATCTTTAGATATATTTGAATCATTGACAAAAAAGATTAAAAAGAAAATTTGATGATAGGTTAGATAATCGAGTTTTGGTGATTTCATAAACGGGAGTACTTTTTTGGGACACCCAGTGTGTTCAAGTTCAAAGATATGCTATATCCAACAGCAGACCATTATACAGTATTGTTGACGATACCGAGGACTGCCCCTTTTGTCTAAGCCATTTTTTCTGCTGGTGAAGTTCAAAGCAAATAAATAGCTGGGGAACCTATTGCCATGCGCGAGAATCTCTTTGTTTCTTTGCTAATCCTTGTTTGGATTGTGGTTGGATTCTCCGCCCACATTCTTTCCACAAACCAAACATAGTTTCTGCGCATGATCACAAGTTTCCTTTTGGGGATAACCGTTTGCTCTTGAACTTTGATGATTCGTATCCCCAACAAGTAGAATCTTGAATTTTGTGCTGCAGAGCCTACAAATTATGTCTCGTTCAATTCCTACCCTGACCATCCCCCCGGGACACCCCCGGGCATTTGCACAAAAAATATTCCCGGCCCCCGGGCATTTGACTGTCAATTTTTTCCCGGCCCCGGGGCATTTGACAACACTAGGAGCTTTCACATTATACAGTTACTGGGAATATGGCATGTTCTCGGTGCCCGGCCCCCGGGCATTCGCCAAAAAAATTTCCCCGGCCCCCGGGCATTTGCGCAATCAATTTTCGTCGACCCCCGGGCTGCCCGGGGGGGGGGNCATGATCACAAGTTTCCTTTTGGGGATAACCGTTTGCTCTTGAACTTTGATGATTCGTATCCCCAACAAGTAGAATCTTGAATTTTGTGCTGCAGAGCCTACAAATTATGTCTCGTTCAATTCCTACCCTGACCATCCCCCCGGGACACCCCCGGGCATTTGCACAAAAAATATTCCCGGCCCCCGGGCATTTGACTGTCAATTTTTTCCCGGCCCCGGGGCATTTGACAACACTAGGAGCTTTCACATTATACAGTTACTGGGAATATGGCATGTTCTCGGTGCCCGGCCCCCGGGCATTCGCCAAAAAAATTTCCCCGGCCCCCGGGCATTTGCGCAATCAATTTTCGTCGACCCCCGGGCTGCCCGGGGGGGGGATGGTCAGAGTAGGAATTGAACGAGACATTAGGAGACAAAAAACAAACTTACAATTCATCAACATAATTGCCACCCAACCTTCTTCTTTGCTTCAAATGAATTTCTGGCTCATCTTTCACAATCACCATCTCACACATGCCTGAAAAATTGCATCTTAAAGTTCATCTTGAAAAACCATTTAAATGCATTAATGCTACTGTAATTGCTTTCCATTTGAGCTCTTCTTAAACTATTAGCAAATTCAAATACTGTTTGGTCTAGTACAGACCTTGCGGACATTAACATGGATTTTCTGACTGAGAATTCTCAAGAATTCTTAAGTTTTCATATGACTCAAGAATTCTTATCAGAATGTAAAGAATCCTTCAAAATTATTAAGAATTGTTGAGAATTCTTGTCATGTAAATGTGCACAAGGCCTGTACTGTATGATTCACATATTAGGCTGTCATAGGCATGCTAGCAATATAATAAGAGCATAATGCTCCTCTTTGACAAGGATAGCATTCTTGGACATGGATAGTTTTTGATATCTTTAAGAATATGCATTGGAGGAGATTAAGAAAAAGGCTAGTGATTATGGATCAAAAAGGAATGGCATCATACAAATATAATGTGTAGAAACTAAAAAAGCAGGCACATATCCAGACCAGATTTACTAGCTTGTACAAACTGTCACCCATTCAGTTTGAGCTTCTCACACAGTCAGAACGCTGTCGAACCCACTTAAAATTGTGCACCAAAATAATTTTTTTATATATATATATAACAAATCAGAAATTACCAGTGTCATCACTTGTCACGCAGGAATGTCTGATATGATTGATGACTGTTTCTGGATCGTCCCAAAAGGTCATTTTGCCAGCAAATTGCAAAAAAATCTTTCTCTGTGAACTTCTAGAAAGTGGATTACATTGTAGGTATGCTGCAGATAGAAACAACAAAGGCATATCAAACTATGTTAAAACTCAGCGATATTAATGTATATACCACATTTTCATAATATGTTTTAAATGATGAATTGTTCAATATCTGAATTTGAAAGTTGGCAGCGAGCTGCTTGTGTGTGACTACAGAGAAGGTGGAGTTGCAATTTATTTTCCATTTAAACTGAAGTCGTGGAAAAATTCAAGACTTTTCAATGTTAATAATAATTTTTTTGAAGGGTCTGCAGGGGCAAAATGAGTAGGTTGGGTGTAAAATGGGTAGCATCGATTGCAGGAGAATGGTAGACTACAAACTGTTGAATCAATACTCAAAATTTTAAGGAGCGTAGTTTCAGCGGTTGTAGCTAAAATTTGTGAATCAAGAGTTTTTACGAAATTTACCAAAATTCTTTGCCTCACCCATTTTACCCCAAACGTACCCATCTCCTCCCTGCAGACCCTATCACCTACCCTCAAATCTTAACTTTAACACACATATTGATAACATTAAAAGTTTTACTAATACACCTAACATTCTTGAAATGAATAAATATAAAATTAAACTTAGCCTACAAACATCATACAAGAAATTATGGAAGTCACAACTCCAATACTCCAAAAAGGGAAAGTTCCTTCGTGATATGGACAAAGAATTTAAATTTGAACCATATCTCCTATTACATGACTTTAATTTCAGGAAACAACGAGTATTTACTGCGAAATTACGCACAAGTGACCACGCTTTGGCANTTCACATTTTTGCATTAAATGAAACTAAGTTGGACAGTTCTATTCCTAAAGAACTGACTAAAGTCTCTGGGTACCAGCAAATGCGTCTTGATAGAACATGCCATGGTGGGGGAATTTCCATTTATATAAGGGATTCAGTCAATTTCAAACCTCGAGATGACATTCCAGCTGATGGGCTTGAACTCATCTGCATTGAAATTGAACCCCCTAAAAGTAAGCCATTTCTTGTTATCGCATGGTACCGACCACCTAGTGACCCTGTTGGTTCCTTTGATAAGCTGGAAAAAGTCCTTGCCTACCTGGATAGGGAAGAGAAGAAAATGATCCTCCTTGGTGACACAAATTGTGATTTCACAAGGAGACAAGATGATCAGCTCATAGATAACAATGCTAAGCACATGGCAAATATCTATGAGCTGTTCAGTTTCAAGCAGCTTATTGAGGAACCAACAAGAGTCACCCTTGAAACTGCAACAATCATTGACCACATCGCCACAACGTGTGCCAGAGACATTGTTAAGGCAGGGGTTCATGAGGTTTCTCTCAGTGATCATTTTATGGTCTACTGCATTCGAAAATTCAATGGGGCAGTTGAAAAAGACCATAAACGGATAAAAACCCGGAGCATGAAAAACTTCAAAGAGGATGAATTCCTGTCTGATGTCTCTGGCATATGTTGGGAGCATATGTTCCAACAGACTGATGATATAAATACACTTGTCAATGATTGGTCAACCTTGTTCTCTTTAATCATAGAAAAACATGCTCCTCTAAGGGAAATGCGCGTTTCTGAAAAATATTGTCCCTGGATTGACAAAGACCTTAAGGGTCTGATGATGACTAGAGATAGACTGAAAAAAGCTGCCCTTAAAAGTAAGTCACCAATCCTCATGGATTCGTATAGACATGCTCGAAATAGGGTCAACTCTCTTAATGTCCAGCTTAAAAAGCAATATTATTCTTCAAAAATTTCTGAATGTAAAGGGAACTTGAAGGAATCTTGGAAAACAATCAATGAACTTCTGAACAAACGATCAAAATCTTCCAACATTGATTGTATTAAGGATTCTGACAATGCAATTGTTAACAAAAAAGACATTTCAAACACAATGAATAGTTTCTTCTGTACAATTGGTGAGGAATTAGCTAGCAAGATTGATGCTACCCCTAACCCTCTTCTATCTGGGGACTATGATGATACTGTTAACAGTGTCAAGTTTAGGTTTAAGACCATTGAAGTGCAGGAAATCAGGGATGCAATTGCCAAGACTAAAACTTCAAAGAGCTTTGGGAATGATAATATCTCCTGCTATTTCCTAAAACTAGCCTTGCCTTTTATTGAAAACTCTTTGGCATGTTTGTTTAATACATCACTTGTAACTAGCCAATTTCCAGACTCATGGAAACTGGCCAGAGTTACGCCAATTTTCAAGGAGGGAGATAAAACTGAAAAGTCGAATTACCGCCCTATTTCAGTTTTGCCGGTCATCTCAAGGCTCTTTGAAAGACTTGTGGCCAACCAATTGTACCAACACATGAATGATAATGGGTACTTTTCTTCAGAACAGTCAGGCTTTTTGCGCCTTCATTCTACTGTAACATGTTTGCTTAAAAACACTGATGACTGGTACAATGGGCTGGATCTCGGGAAGTTAGTGGGACTGGTATTTATTGACCTCAAAAAGGCATTTGACACGGTTGACCATGACATACTATGCAAAAAGCTAGAGTACTATGGTATTCAGCAGCAGCAGTTAGCATGGTTCAAATCCTACCTTTCCAATCGGAAGCAATTCTCCAGGGTCAATGGTGTTGACTCATCAATTGAGGAAATAAATGTTGGTGTACCACAAGGCTCATGTCTTGGACCCCTTCTATTCCTCATTTATATTAATGACCTCCCACGAGCTGTCCGGAACTCAAGTGTGTCCATGTATGCTGATGACACGAGCCTTTGCCATCAATCCTCTGACATCACTCAGCTGAATGAGGCCATCAACAGTGACCTTACACAAGTTGAGAAATGGCTTAAAGGCAACAAACTCTCACTTAATGTAATGAAAACACATTCCATGCTCATTTCCACAAAACCGAAGCATAAAACTCTGAAAAATCAAAGTGAATCTTTGGAGCTAAAAATTCGGGACAATGAGCTGGAAGTTGTGCAAAAAACCAAATATCTTGGTGTACAGATTGACAACACCTTGGATTGGAAGGAACAGATTAAGACAGTTTCTTCCAAGGTCTCCAGAGGAATTGGCTTTTTGAAGCATGCAAAATCCTTTCTGCCAGAAGAAACTCTGAAGACTATGTACACAGGTATTGTGGAGCCACACTTTCGCTATTGTTGTTCTGTTTGGGGCTGCTGTGGTGTGACTGAGATCAACCAGTTGCAAAAATTACAAAACCGTGCTGCGCGTATTGTAACTGGCAGCAGTTTTGATGCCCCAGGCCTGCCACTCATAAAGAAACTTGGCTGGAAGACCATAGATGAGCTAATTGCCAGTGAGTCTAATATCATGGTCTTCAAATCTCTTCATGAGCTGGCTCCACAATATATGTGTAATCTTTTCACAAAAACATCCCAGCTGACCTCCAGGAATCTTAGGAATACAGCAACTGACCTAAGGTTACCAAAGAAAAACTCCAAAAATGGACAAAAATGTTTTTCGTTTAGAAGTGCCAAGTCTTGGAATGGCCTCACAGCTGAGTGTAAGCAGGCATCCTCCCTGAACAGCTTTAAACAAAGTCTTGTTTAGTTGTACATAGGTGTTGCCATTTGGACTTTCTTTTATAGTAGATATTTATTTTAGATTGTAATAGGGTTTTAATAGTATATATATATTGAATTGTAATTAGGTTAGTTTAGTTTATATAATATTTATTTTTGTAAGTTTTTATAAATGGAGGGCCCCTTGAAAATCAACATTGTTGAAGGGCTTCCCTCCTTAAACATGTGAAATGAAATAAAATAAATAAATAAATAAAATAATCAATTTGATTCTGCCCTATCCCATAATCTTTAAATTTATGATAGGTGGCACCTCCTAGACAAGAAGAAAACGTGAAAATCCCCGGAGAAACAGACTAAGTTGACAGAACGAGAACGGACGAGAAGATTTGTTTGGGTGGTAGGAAAGAAATGTGTATGTATTTAAAACGCCTAAATTTCTTTCATTATCTTTTCCCTTCATTTCTTTTCTCCAGCAGTGGGGACATGCATACTTACAAAGATCAAAACTTTACTCTAAATTTCTTGATTTCACCGTTTATGGTCTGTGCCTGCTGTTCATCTCATCCCATTTTTTGCAGCAACTTTATTTAGGCCTTCCCATCTCTTGTTTATTTCATTTCATCTGCCAGAAGACAACAACAGCAACATTGGGTTTTAGAATATCGCGGAGGAAGAGCAACCGCACAGGCGCTGTAGCTGTTTTAGGGCGTGGTTGAGGGTTGAGCTTGTGGGGCGTGGTGGGCATTGATCTCTTTTGTTTGGCCTGAAAAACATTAAATTGGAGGGCATTTTGTTGCTGAGAGTTGATGCCACGCTGAAGAGCGATGGGTGTACCATTCCCTAAAAAAAGGCCCCGAAGAAACAGCCTATGAGATTTCTTCAAGAACAAAAGGATTTCTGCGGGATTTCAGGGATTTTCAAGAAAAGCAAAATGGATTTACGTCAAAAGTCTTCGAGAACTCCACGCAGTAAATTGCTACCAGTGATTGCTACTCGGTCCAATAGCTCCCCAATCCCCTTCCATTGTTGGTGTGCTTGAAGCGCTTTTTCTCCAAATTCAATCCCTTGATTGTAGCCCTGTCCCAAACCGTCCCAAAGCCCCGATCTTCAACTTAGCCACAGTTGCGAAGTCCCGGATGTTCAAATTTGTGACGTTATGATTCGCTAAAACTATCCACGTGATTAGATTCAATCTCAACCGAAGTCCTTTTTCGCCAGGAGAGGCTCACAGACCAGCTAGCAATTTAGCACGCTACTTTCAACGACTATTTACTCGGTAAGTATATACATATTGGCCTATATGTTACATTCTTATGGTCAAAAAATAGTTCTTTAACCTTCTGCACTCCGTCTAAATGCCTAGGCAACGAACAGTTGAACTCCAGCAAGTTATAACTTTGGTTAGAGCCGCTGGGAATCGAATAGGCCTAACCCCATTGCCTTTATGGCTAGCAGCGTCCAGGTGTTTCTCAATGAAATATTTCTGCCGGTCAGTGAGAACTTTTGGATTTGCAAAGTCTTGCTAACAACCACTTTGCTCTTGAGGCATCATTTTAAGGTTACGAAACTATCGCCTGGCCAACTATAGTGCCAAACAGCCACCCCAAAGCCAAATGCCGTTCGATTTCGAGGACCAGGCAAAGCGCTGCTTGTGGCCTTGGCTTCCTATCAGTTCCTCCCTCGCTCTCAGTCCCTTCTCGGCTTCTCGGTCTCCGCGTGGTTCGGAAGCTTCCATGAATCTCAACTTGCGCTTTGCCTGGAGGGAAGATTTCCTAACGAATTTGGATATCCTAGGTTACATGACATTTGAATCGGCTGTGCAGGTGCCATCTGGAAAGACTAGGGGTTGTAACTTAGGGGTGTTCTGCAAACACTTTCAAAATAGCATCATCGACTTTACCCAACCCATACTGCTAGAAGACTGCTTGCAGATGTTGTGAGGCAATCCTCTGACTTTGCAGCCAGAACAGTTCAGGAAGACAGGTTTTTGAGCCCCACCCACAGCACACCACTTGAGCATTATGAGGGTCCCATACTCAACGAGCACTTCCATACATCTGTGATCTCGGCGCTTGGCACTAATGTACGAGTCAAATCAATAACTGATATCACCCCCGGGACATCCCTGGGCATTTGATTGCGTATACAATCCCAGGGGGAATTTGAACCAAAATGAAAAATTGTATTGATGGATTTGAAACCTTATTGGGCCAAATCTACATTTTAAGGCTGCAAGACCAGGGCACTTGATGGGAGTTGCTAGCAAAGGCTGGGGAATTTGAACAAAATTCAAACGTCCTGGGGTGGCCTGGGGGTGACATCCGGTTATTGATTTGACTTGTACATAAAACTACAACTTCACCCTTGCATTCACGCCAACTTTGCAAAGTGTGCGCGGGAGATTTAGCATGTCCATAGATGAATTTTCAAAACTGTTTGCCAGTTGCTTAATTGTTAAAATGCGTGGTAAATTCAAAATATTAGTGAAAAATGCGCTTCTGAAATAGCGTTTGTTTGTTTTAGGATCTGAGTTGCCTGCAAAAATTTTTCAGCTTGTGAGAAAAAAGTTAGCAGACAGGTCTAGGTGTGTGTGGAGACGCGTGATCAAGCTCAAGCGCCTCTCCTCGCAATGCCTGCAGATAGGTGCTACAGACAACTTTTGCTATGATACCCTTGCTTAGAGTAATTTTTAGACCAACCATTGCCACAATTCACCCTTTTCTTGACCTTGGTTGGCTTCGCTGGAATCACTGTGAAAACTTGTGTGCAGCCAGATATAATGTATGAGCCAGACTAGAAAGCTTGAAAATTGCATGGGGAAATTAGGAAAAAAGAACTAAAGAACCTTTTGATTATCCTATTTGCGCAGGCCAGATCTTGCAAGTACATGACAAACTTTCCAGTCTGGGGCATGAGAATCTCATTATCCAATGATGATAAAGAGGCTAACCTGGGAATGTAGGAGATCCCCCTTCCATGTAAATGTTGTCAAACACAGCTCACTCGGGTGAGGCAGCAAGCTTTGCCATCCTTGCTCAGCTCTTGTAAACAGGCCCTAAAGGTTTGGAAAAAGTTGCTTGGTTCCATTCTATGACACAGTGTTGATAGATTTTCAATGTGCAAGTTCTGGCCCATACATGACAATATATTGAGAGCTAACCCATAAAGTTTTGTTTTCCTGAAGTGCTTCTTTTGTAACTTTGTTTGTAAATCTTGTTTGCATCTTCCACTATTTCTAGAATCAAGATGGGTGACGGAGGAAAAAAAGTCCAAAACCTTAGCTTTGCTGAGAACTTTGCACTTAGTGGTTGTGCAGCTGTAATCTCGAAGACTGCTGCTGCCCCCATTGAAAGGGTAAAACTGTTGGTGCAAAATCAAGATGAGATGCTCAGGGCTGGTCGTTTATCTGAGCCGTACAAAGGCGTTATAGACTGTACTACAAGAACATTCAGATCTGAAGGTAATGTATTTTGTTTCGCATTCAAATGACAAGTCTCTGTGTGCAGAATAGATTAAAGGGTCTGTTTCCACCAGTATGCATGGTGCATGTCATCTCTTGTTGGGGAGAATGCCAATATATCAAACCTTGAAATAATTTAGGGTTGAGGTTAACATTGAAATAAAGTTAGGTTCAGGGTTAGCGTTCGGTTTAGGGTCAGAGATTTCAAGATTTGATATATTGATGTATTGCCCTTTGTTGTTGCCATTTTCAGGTAGCAACAAAGAGATGACATCTGCGAAGCATGCTGGTTGAAACAGACCATGTAACATCCAAATGTTTCAGGCAGAAAAGTTTCCGACAGAGAACTTAAAAACGTTTTGGATGCTTTTAAAAATTGGAAACAGTTGCCTTTTTTACAGCTTATTGATCGAATCTTTCAATTGAAATAGGTTATCCCTTTGCATGCTGGGTACTTTTGAAAGAATTTGCTAAAATTTTATACCTAAAACCTAAGAGTGTCAGAGTGAAGTTGAAGTTGAAACCAACATCACACAAAAATATGAAATACAGTAAAGTTGGAGAAAAAGCCAGAGATTTCAACTGTTTAAAAGTCACATTTACACATTATCAACTTTTTATGAGGGGGGGGGGAATGTTTTTGAAAAATGCGCACTTTTCCCCCATTTGACTATAATGTAGGAACACCCTGGGAAAAAGGTTGTAGTATCATATCACAAAATGAGAAAGAGGTGTAACATTTTATTCAAAATCTATTTCAGGATTCATTGCATTCTGGAGAGGTAATCTTGCTAACTGCATTAGATATTTCCCAACACAAGCTCTGAATTTTGCATTCAAAGACAAGGTCAAGGCAGTTTTCAAAGCATCAAAACAAGACAGCTATGGGATGAAATTTGGCAAGAATATTGCTTCCGGAGGAGCTGCTGGTGCCTTATCCCTTTGCTTTGTATATTCTTTGGATTATGCCCGAACAAGGTTAGCAAATGATGCTAAATCAAGCAAGAAGGGTGGCGAGCGTCAATTCAATGGTATCATTGATGTATACACTAAGACACTGAAAAGTGATGGTATTGTTGGACTGTATCGTGGTTTTGTTATTTCATGTGTTGGTATTGTGGTGTACCGTGGTTGTTACTTTGGTTTTTATGATACCTTGAAGCCAATTGTTCTTGGTGAAGATGCTGGTGTTATTCTCTGCTTCGCATTGGGTTATGGTAAGTCAATACATTTTTATGAATAATTCTACATGATATTGGCACAATTTGAAAACAGCCTAAAAATGTGATAGTACCAAAATTTTAGCTAGTGTCTGCACAATACTCCATTTTGGAGTTCGCGACGACATATTGCAAGTGGGGAAAACAAATCAAACTTTTCAATGTTGCCCTATGGGAAATTGCCACTTGCGATTCAGAAAGTTTGTTTTATTTCAGACTTGCGAGATTTTTTCAGGCAAAACTTTATAATGTTTGATTAATAATTGCTTATAGAACCTTTCTGTGTGATATTTTGGAGGGTTTAGTGTATTTTTCAAGTTCAAATGGAAGAAGGTTGTAGAGGGTACTAGGCCAATTATATTGTTCTCTGACTGCCGCAGAGCAGCAAACTAACGAAAAATTCCTAGTGAGTACAGAGTACGGTTCTTAACTTTACATAATATAACCTTGGTTATATGCAAGAAAACATAAATTGATAAATTGATATTGGCCAAAAAGGAGATGATTTGTGGTCATTGACCACTGAAATATCGGAATTTAAAACAGTTTGCAGTAGGCCGCAATTGAAAGTTTGCCCACTTGTGACATGGCGTCGCGAACTCCGAAATGGTGTATACCAGCACAATTTGAAAGCAGCAGAAAATTTGATGATACCAAATCCCTTGCGATCTCTGGAACAAACGTGCTGGATTTTGATGACAAAAAACCTAACTCTCTTTTTGAAATTGTACTTTGTTAGAGTTCCGTTTTCAGATTTAGTTATTTTCAAATTCTGTCAGCACAATTTGTGCTGTGTTTATCTTAACAGGAGGCGGAGGCCTATCTGTAAGAACATGTTTCCATTTTCGTATTGTACTGGCATTGTGTTTCATCGTATTAGTGTAACAGTCACAAGACTTAACTTTGAGACATCTTGGGAACTTAGATTGAAAGTTCATAGAAATTATATATAAAGGAACAAAGAATCTGTTTAGTTAGAAAAAAAAAGTCAATTGTAAAAGTCTTCACACAAATTCTGAAAATGACATCGCATTGCTTCAAAATGTTGAACTTTGACCTAATCAGGCAATCAGACGCCACAAATAGGTAACAATCTGATTGGCTGTGCTTGAAATCTGGCGGAGATGACCAAAGTAGTCTCTATTTTGAAGTTGTATTGTCATGAGTCTCAGTTTAAGGGATCTTATCAACTGAATCAGCGCAGTTAGCTCAGTTTCTATGGCTGATTGTTTTTGGAGATTTAGGACATGAAAATCGCAAACCTCTAATGTTTTGTGTAGAAAACTCTCAGCAATATTGTTACCGCTTTGGATTATCAATGGAAAAATTGCCACTAAGCTGTGACCAAAAAATGTTCGCTTTTATTGAGACGATCCCTAAAGCCGTAACCATCATTCAATTCAATGCAGCAAACTGAGACTCGTGCNTTTGTTTTGATCTCGATGAAATATATACTACCTCAATTCATTGGATTAAAGAGGAAGAATGTTCTTCTTAGATTCTTTGAAGCCGCTGCAAGGTAGCTCCTCAGGAAACATCGGCCTTCTAAAATATTTGATTTGGTTTCAAGATTTCATGACTTCATGACCGCCATTTTGAAACTGAAAACGAGACTTTTGGCGCATTTTTCACTGTTGAAATTGAGGCTGATGTGCAACAGAAGAGTAAACACACGTTTGTTTTGTTATAAGAAACTTGGATCAGGCCATAGTACTAAAAGTTTCTTAATTTTGTTCTTATTTTTTAAAATTTATTTGATGAATTATCATGTAGTTTCCAAAACTGCTGCAGATATGTTTCTTGGCATGTAAAATATCAGGTGGGAAGAAAAAGTGTTCTATTACGTTCAAAATATAAAATCGTTAGATAATATTACTCAAGAATAAGGGTTCAACGACACATTTGTCATAATATCTTTCAATTTTGCTTTTGAAAGTTTCTTAGCTCTTTCCGAACTTAGTACTAGAGTTTCTTAAATTTTCGGCCATCTAAGTACTGGTTTCTTATAAACCAGTTTATTATATAAAACAACGTGGCGTCTGATTTAAGTTTTTGAACATGTATTACCACAGTGTATGATATAACACAAATATTTTGGTATTATCCTTGCGAAATTTTGCAGAAATTTTTCACCCATAAAACTAGGTTCCCAGAAAGGAAAATATTTTTTCCACCTCTGAGGAGGCCTATCTGTAAGAACATGTTTCCATTTTCGTATTGTACTGGCATTGTGTTTCATCGTATTAGTGTAACAGTCACAAGACTTAACTTTGAGACATCTTGGGAACTTAGATTGAAAGTTCATAGAAATTATATATAAAGGAACAAAGAATCTGTTTAGTTAGAAAAAAAAAGTCAATTGTAAAAGTCTTCACACAAATTCTGAAAATGACATCGCATTGCTTCAAAATGTTGAACTTTGACCTAATCAGGCAATCAGACGCCACAAATAGGTAACAATCTGATTGGCTGTGCTTGAAATCTGGCGGAGATGACCAAAGTAGTCTCTATTTTGAAGTTGTATTGTCATGAGTCTCAGTTTAAGGGATCTTATCAACTGAATCAGCGCAGTTAGCTCAGTTTCTATGGCTGATTGTTTTTGGAGATTTAGGACATGAAAATCGCAAACCTCTAATGTTTTGTGTAGAAAACTCTCAGCAATATTGTTACCGCTTTGGATTATCAATGGAAAAATTGCCACTAAGCTGTGACCAAAAAATGTTCGCTTTTATTGAGACGATCCCTAAAGCCGTAACCATCATTCAATTCAATGCAGCAAACTGAGACTCGTGCAGTCAGTCTATACCAGAAGTAGGCTTTTCAATAAGCTTGTGTTGATTTTGATTGATGATTGATTTCTATTGATTTTGTATAGGTGTGACAATTAGTGCAGGATTGGTTTCCTATCCAATTGATACAATCAGGAGAAGGATGATGATGACCTCAGGAGAAGCTGTTAAATACAAGGGTTCAATTGATTGTGCCGTTCAAATCTTGAAAAATGAAGGAGCAATGTCACTGATGAAAGGAGCAGGTTAGTCTAGTCTGATAAAGCTTGTGTTTGTTTATTACCATGCCTATTTTTCTTCTTTCTGTTTTGGTTGTAGAGCATAGTCAGTGAATCTTGGCAGAACTTTGAAATTGATCTTGTAAAATGACATTGCCCCAGTCTTTCAAAAGATTTGACTTTGGGTGATTTGCCATAATCCCTGAGAGAGCACTTTCGATATCATCATTATTTTTGGAATGACTGCATTTTTATATTTATGAAAGGATTTATGAGAGGAAGTATCTAAAGCATTGACAAACATTAAAAAGAACCATAAATTCTAAACTAATTGAAGATAATCAATATAATCAATACAAAAAATATATACTCTGATTTTGAAGGTCTACAAGATGGTAGCAAGCAAAAGTCTGTAGCTTTTATGGTGTACAATTTAGCAATTTGATGACGTCACAACTTCAGAACAAGCAGAAATATAAAATAAATGCTGTAATTCTGAAAATAATGATATCAAATGGTTAGGTTTAGCGCTCGGTTTAAGGTCAGGGTTAGGTAGGGTTTGGGATTTCAAGATTTGATATGTTGGTGTATTACCGAAAATCATGGTAAGACTGCAAAGGATCATGGGGAGCACAGGGTCTTTAAATGTTGTTTTGCTGTTACTGATATTTGCTTTCTTTTTCAGGTGCAAACATCCTCAGGGGTGTAGCTGGTGCTGGTGTCCTGGCTGGATTTGATAAATTTAAGGAAATCTACGCAAACCTCAAAGAATAACAAACTGAAAGAACAAAACTGGACTGTCATTAAATAATTTGTGGATGTGTGGAAGACATTCTCATATAGTAGATATGAAGAAGTTTATACTAAATGGAGGTCAAAATTTTACTGTTAAACTGTAATTAACAATTGCGAATTAGACACTGGCAAGAATATGAAATGTGTGAGAATTTAAGTTGTTAATTGTTATATGAGAATTTTCTACTTTACTCTGCTTAATTGGCTGCTTTTGACATGAGACAAGTTCGCCGAGTTGTTGCAGAGACGTTTCAGCTCGCCTCAGTAATGACAACGTCTATTTTTGGAGGAAATCATATGTAGGTTAGGTTGTGAACGATTCTTATGATAGGGTTAGGGATCTGGCCAGTGCTTTTGGGCAAGGATACCATATTTGTGTGCTTGTAATAGAACTTGCATGAAGGTTCACGCACCAGCAGCATATATGAAAGATTTTACTGGCAGAGATATTCTATCTAACGCACCATTTTCAACTACTTCCAACTGCTGATATCATTCTTATTTTACTAAAAGTATCCTTTAACTTTCATATTGATATGTTTGGATGGAAGTTTGGTAAAATGTTTGGATGGAAGTTTGGTAAAATGTGAGACAAGGAGTTCATGATTGAGACTGAAAATAACCATACAATTTTAGCATAGCTACGTATTTGGGGTGCACGGTGATTCTGGAGAATACAGTAAGATTGCCGTAAAGGCTCTATTAAAGGGAATAACCTTGAGTTAAAAGATGAGATCTCACAGGTTTATAAATAGCCTATTGTATTTTATAATCCAGCAAGTGGGCGAAGAAAGCAAAGCCAAAGAAAACAATGGCGGGTTTTAGTTTTTCTTTATCCTATTTATTGACGGGCGCCTTATAGCTCAGGTTATTCACTTTAAGCCTCCTGGTGGCATAAAAATAGGCAAAATACAAGATCATTTATTTATTCATACTTTGATGTACAAAAATTGCAAACATGTCAAGTTTAATTTGTTACAAACTTCAAAATTTAATGTAGGATTATAGAACTTGCCCAATACAATAAGGATGTCAATTTTAATGACAACAGGCTTTTTCAGCATAGTTTTCTGCTTGTAAGAAAATGCAGAGCTGAGGGTAATAGGACACGTGCACACATCGTATGCCTAAGAAGCGACCCTATAGATTTTCTGCCTTGGGTCAGCCATAAGCACCAATTGGGAAAGATATGCAGCATAGGTTCCAAATCTTTAAAAAGGTCGGTGTAAAATTCTGTGACCTATTCTTGGAATGGAATGGCTTGAAAGAAACTTTAGCTACTATGTTAAAACTCTACCATTGGACTTATCAGAAAATTTCAGAATTAGAGTGTTTTCTTCTTTTTTAAGAATTCAATGGAATCATAATTTCTAAACTCTTTGAGGAAACATAAAATAATTTTCAAGAAAAACAAGTTTATGAATGTCTACAATAAGGTATCAAGGAAATTTCTGTCACTCTTATGGTTTATGATTTAGAAGTTTGATGACGTCACGTCCTCAAATGAGTTGCAATATAAAATACGCTGTAATTTCGATTTTTTTTTAAGATTTCTGAAAAGTCCAACGGTAGAATTATAGCAAAGGGGCTAAAGTTTCTTTCAAGCATTAAATTCAAAGAAATGGGCACAGGGAAACCAGATTAACTGTTGATTTTTGTAGTTTTTGTTGTTTGATAATTTATTCTATTTTTGTATTAAATCAACCTACTGTTATTTTCCTTGATTCTATTGTGCTGCGCAGCGAACTTCCACTGCCAAGGAGCGAAGGGAAGGAAACTGCGAAGGAGTGTGCGAAGCGAGGGCGGCACGCTCCTTCGCAGTTTCCTTCCCTTCGCTCCTTGGCAGTGGAAGTTCGCTGTGCAGCACAATAGAATCACGGAAAATAACAGAAGGTTGATTTAATACAAAAATAGAATAAATTACCAAATAACAAAAACTACAATCAAAGGACCCTTGGGGGGACTCACGTTCATTTTATTATTGAGAAGGTCGTAGGAGATATATCATTTTTAGAAAATCCCATTACATAACAATGTTTTTCAGCTTCAAAAACTTCAATTGCTTCTAAAAACAAGAACAACTTTTAAAAAAAATNTAGTGTACTTGTTGTTTTTTGGGAGCTTGGGCACACCTTACACCTACTGTATTGTTCTCTGTTTGGCCTAAAGCTTTGTCGCACCCAAGACCTTGGCTAGAAGTGCCATACTTCCAGTCTGGGTGGGTGGTGGTTATCAAGTCCCCCTCACATCAGACATGAGCATCATGACAAAGGGTCAAGGACTTGATTAAGGCCAAGGCCAACCCCCATTTCAGTAGCGTTGGTCCAAAAGTTGAGGTTTGGCTTTACGACCACCATAAATGCATTTTCTATGTTGAAAGCTCCATCCACTTAAATCTACCCGCACCTTACAAGCACCCAGATCTTTAAAAGGATGCACATACATCTGGTAAGATGCACATACTCCTGTGTCAAAAATTTCATACTAAATGTCTTCTTGGAACACAGAAAAAACTCTCTAGTCTGGGTTGAATGTTATGGCATTCATTTTCGTTTGATTATACCACCCTCATTTCAATTGCAGCAGTCTTCATATCTAGTGTATTTCTGTTTTTCACAGGAATTGCTGTCATCGGAATCAACAGGCCACAAGCGAAAAATTCTCTCAGTTTTGGCTTCATCAAAGTGGTATATATTATATAAATAGGGTTTTTAAGCTACCTTGTTATAGAAAGTAGACACTGCGTTAAATTAACACAAATTGTGAAAATTAATTTTGATTTAAGTTGCACGCATTGTGTTTTTAGCATTTGTGTAGGCCATTAAAATAAATCAACGGAGTTAAAAGGCAACTTAGCTAGGGGGACTGGGTCCATCTAAATAGAACCTATTGTATTTGATGTTTTCAATCAATGAAAACAATAGGAACATAAGTGGCGCATGCCGTTCTTTTGTGCTATGTTTAGACTAGATCGCTATTTCTCCGTTCATTTACTTTAAGTTACTGCAATCTTAATTGTTTCCCTTGAATATATTACTGTAATCTAAATTTGATATTTTTAACATTTTATAACAGTCCTATAATAAGTTCTAACTTTACAATGCAATTTATTTGTAGTTTCATTGTGACAAGAGTCAAGATAACGTAGTGAAGAATAGTTGCCTTCTCTTTTTGAGATGCAATTACAGGAATGCCAGAAAGGGAGCACAGGGGGAATCACCCCTCCTGCCCTCTCGAAAATGGCCCAGATTTGTTGTTTCCTGCTGTTTTGCCCTTCACTTTGCAGTCTTGCCCCATAAGAATGTGACCCATCTAGCGTCCCTATGTAATTGTATCATTTGATTATTCTTGAACATTTGATGCAAAAACTAGATCCTATTTATGGTAAAACATTTTTGTTATTATGTGGCTATACTGATTGTTATATTTTGCCCTTGTGGAATTATTGATGTTAAAACAGAATTACAAAGCTACTCATATCAACTGTATCTATGTATACAAAATTGACAATTTCATCAGAGAAGTTATGGACAGAGAATTTCTTGATGAAATAGTTATCTAAGTAGATAAACAAATTGAGGAGAGAGTATTTTCACAATTAGAAGCATCATTCTTAATAGGCATAGGCATTGGACCAGTGATGGGGTCTGGGCTATTTAAAAATACCTTATTGAAATTGAAGCTGGCCATGTGTGCACGAACACAGTAACCAAAAAGCAATCCTTTGTCTGGGTGGTTTTTTTTTTTATTTATTCGTTCTATTGGGAAATCTACCTTTGTTTTGCCTTTATTAATAGATTTTTTCTGAGCTTATAGTGTTTTAATCATTATTTTGATTGACGTTATTTCCTTGATTTTTTCACGTTCAGCTCGAGGAGATCATTGAAGTACTGAAGTCTGATCAAATATTGCGTGTTGCAGTGCTAAGAAGTGATGTCCCAGGTGAGGACAACCACAAATTATTCCATTGTGAAAAATCTTATTATTTAAAAAGAATGTATCCGAGAATGTATCTGCTTGAAAATTGTTGGTTTTTTATTTGAACCTGGATACTATACTGATCGAGAGACATACCTGTCTGGTCCACGCACGCCTGCCTTACGCCTAGGGGGTACTTCTTATATTTTGCTGACGGGGTGTGCACTCCTTTCCGGTTATCGTTTTCGTCTCTTTTCTCTAGCGCCGGGTATCGAAAGAAGGCAATTTTTCTAAAGCCGGTTGTCAAAAGGTGCATTTTGTTAGAGCCGACTGTTATTTCAATGTTGCACAGTGAATTTTTTACGTTTCGGAGTATACTTTTCGCCGATTTTTTCTAAAGCCGCGCATCATTTAGAGGGGAAATTCTAGAGCCGGGTCATAACATTATTTCTTTGAGTGCACACCCCCGTACTAGTGAAAGTCTAAAATTGGGTCCATGTCAATGTTCCGATATTCCAACATCTGTGTCGATATATATTTCAATATTCCCCATTTAGTCAAACATGTGTGTCTCTTTAGATATAGAGAGGTTAGCAAGAAGATCTCTCCTGTACGGTTTGCGGGGCATTAAATTTGTATTGAGGACACGTGTTATTTTTTTGGTGAGATAGAATCTTCCAGTTTACATTGGGAATTTCCTTTTGGGTAATTTGTAATCAAAAGCATTTTCAAATAACTAGTAACGAGTCGGAATACACATATTTCTTTAATAAGAAACTATGAATTTGACCCAGGAAAGTTTCTTGAATATTTTTTCTAAAACTCAAGTTTCTTAATGTTTTGTCTGAGAGATCAGCTTCTTTTGAGCGTTTTTTTTTAGGAAAAAACATACGTGCATTGATACAAATGACGAAATAACGAGCTGACTCTCTACAATCCATCTTTTGTCAAGATGAAATTTGTTTGTCAAAAACCATTAAAGTTAAAGACTATAATACAGGGCCCTTATTGATAAGTACTTGTACCACTGACAAGGTTTACCCTGTATAAATATTTCTATTATTATTATTATTATTATTATTATTATTATTATTATTATTATTATTATTATTATTATTATTATTATTATTATTATTATTATTATTATTATTATTATTATTATTATTATTATTATTGCCATTATTCAATCGCTGTTTTTTCTAGGTGTTTTCTGCGCTGGAGCAGACTTGAAAGAGCGAGCAAAAATGACAGAAGCAGACATTCCAAAGTTCGTTGCAATGGCTAGAGATTTATTTCATGAGTTCAGCAAAGTTCCTATTCCAACCATAGCTGCTATAGATGGGCATGCTTTGGGAGGGGGACTTGAATTGGCAATGGCTTGCGACATGAGGGTTTCTGCTGATAATGCAAGGATTGGTCTCCCGGAAACGAAGCTTGCGATCATCCCAGGAGCAGGTGGGTCAAATTACTATCATGTATATAAAAAAAATAGTTTTTCTGGATCTTAAAAAGAATTGAAGAAAGTAATCTAATTATTTCTTGATATGGTTGAGTGGGAAAATTTGTCTCTAAATGTTCGAATTATTTTGAGAGCTTTTTTGTTCCACAAGTGACACTTGTTTAACATTTTGCTTTTGGCTTTTGCTTCATTAAGAAAATTTTATCAGTGCAGGAAAAAAGCTTGAAAAATTTGACACTTTTTACAAAATTGCTAGTGGAATTAATAGTCTTCCATGACATTTTCCTGTATCAAAAGCAGACAAACTATTTTCCCCAGAAATCGAAGCATTTACTTTGTGGGTAGAACACGAAAACCTGCAACTTGTATATTTGTTGTAAGAACAGCCTATTATCGCCAAATGCACGTTGTTGTAAGAGACTCGTTTGTAAGAAACCAGTGCCAGGCAAGATGACCAAACATTTATGAATATCTAATGCTATGTTTCGGAAGCGCTGAGAACTGTTTGAAAACTAAATTTTAAGCTATCATGGCATAGATGTCATTGAGTAACATCACCTACAGTTTATGCTTTGAATGCAGTACACGTTTTTTTTTCTTTTTAAGTTGGATCAGACCATAGTACTAAAATTTTCTTAGTTTTGCAAGAAAATTTCAACGTTGTAGTAGTAAATGTTTCTTAATTTGTTTCTTATTTTTGGATGCATGAATTAAGATCTAGTGTCTACCGTAAAAGGGTTCGTTAGGGCACGAGCGTTACACAGTGAAGACAACAGTATCGAGTTTCCCTTTGATCTTTAATATTCTCTCTTTTATTCTTTAAACCAATGCTAGTGAGATTCTGGTTGGCTCTCATTCCTAGGAGCTCTCTAATATTACATCAAATATAACCACAGGCGCATCCCAGTCTTTCTCAAGCACTGTATGCCTTGCCCGATAAATAACGATGCCCTTAAAATAACTGAATGGTTTCCAAACAATCTTATGAAACTAAATGAAGACAAATGCCACTTAATGATTTTTGGTGCAAAAGGAAATAACGAAATATCAATCAAAATAGGCGAGGCCTGTGTGAAAGAGAGCACAGAGGAGAATCTTCTCGGTATAACTTTCGATCAATCACTTTCTTTCAAACAACATGTCAAGGCTCTCTGTAAAAAGGCCGGCCAAAAACTCCATGCTCTTGCTCGCATATCACGATACATGGACACCGAAAAACTACAGCAGTTGATGAGGGCGTTTGNCACTGACAAGGTTTACCCTGTATAAATATTTCTATTATTATTATTATTATTATTATTATTATTATTATTATTATTATTATTATTATTATTATTATTATTATTATTATTATTATTATTATTATTATTATTATTATTATTATTGCCATTATTCAATCGCTGTTTTTTCTAGGTGTTTTCTGCGCTGGAGCAGACTTGAAAGAGCGAGCAAAAATGACAGAAGCAGACATTCCAAAGTTCGTTGCAATGGCTAGAGATTTATTTCATGAGTTCAGCAAAGTTCCTATTCCAACCATAGCTGCTATAGATGGGCATGCTTTGGGAGGGGGACTTGAATTGGCAATGGCTTGCGACATGAGGGTTTCTGCTGATAATGCAAGGATTGGTCTCCCGGAAACGAAGCTTGCGATCATCCCAGGAGCAGGTGGGTCAAATTACTATCATGTATATAAAAAAAATAGTTTTTCTGGATCTTAAAAAGAATTGAAGAAAGTAATCTAATTATTTCTTGATATGGTTGAGTGGGAAAATTTGTCTCTAAATGTTCGAATTATTTTGAGAGCTTTTTTGTTCCACAAGTGACACTTGTTTAACATTTTGCTTTTGGCTTTTGCTTCATTAAGAAAATTTTATCAGTGCAGGAAAAAAGCTTGAAAAATTTGACACTTTTTACAAAATTGCTAGTGGAATTAATAGTCTTCCATGACATTTTCCTGTATCAAAAGCAGACAAACTATTTTCCCCAGAAATCGAAGCATTTACTTTGTGGGTAGAACACGAAAACCTGCAACTTGTATATTTGTTGTAAGAACAGCCTATTATCGCCAAATGCACGTTGTTGTAAGAGACTCGTTTGTAAGAAACCAGTGCCAGGCAAGATGACCAAACATTTATGAATATCTAATGCTATGTTTCGGAAGCGCTGAGAACTGTTTGAAAACTAAATTTTAAGCTATCATGGCATAGATGTCATTGAGTAACATCACCTACAGTTTATGCTTTGAATGCAGTACACGTTTTTTTTTCTTTTTAAGTTGGATCAGACCATAGTACTAAAATTTTCTTAGTTTTGCAAGAAAATTTCAACGTTGTAGTAGTAAATGTTTCTTAATTTGTTTCTTATTTTTGGATGCATGAATTAAGATCTAGTGTCTACCGTAAAAGGGTTCGTTAGGGCACGAGCGTTACACAGTGAAGACAACAGTATCGAGTTTCCCTTTGATCTTTAATATTCTCTCTTTTATTCTTTAAACCAATGCTAGTGAGATTCTGGTTGGCTCTCATTCCTAGGAGCTCTCTAATATTACATCAAATATAACCACAGGCGCATCCCAGTCTTTCTCAAGCACTGTATGCCTTGCCCGATAAATAACGATGCCCTTAAAATAACTGAATGGTTTCCAAACAATCTTATGAAACTAAATGAAGACAAATGCCACTTAATGATTTTTGGTGCAAAAGGAAATAACGAAATATCAATCAAAATAGGCGAGGCCTGTGTGAAAGAGAGCACAGAGGAGAATCTTCTCGGTATAACTTTCGATCAATCACTTTCTTTCAAACAACATGTCAAGGCTCTCTGTAAAAAGGCCGGCCAAAAACTCCATGCTCTTGCTCGCATATCACGATACATGGACACCGAAAAACTACAGCAGTTGATGAGGGCGTTTGTCTTATCTCACTTTAGTTACTGTCCGCTTGTTTGGATGTTTTATGATAGAACTTTGGATCATAGAATAAATCGTGTTCACGAAAGGGCATTACGCATAGCATTTAAAGATGACCGGAATGATTTTGGTTTTCTGTTGGAACAGACTAATTCGGTGCCAATCCATATAAGAAACCTACAGTTGCTAATGACTGAAATTTATAAAACAAAATGCAGTTTAAATCCACCATTCATGAAGGATATTTTCATGCAGCGAAATATCAGCTACAATCTGAGGCATGGTAATGACGCTCAACTCCCAAAGGTACGAACCACTTCCTTCGGAGTTGAGTCCATAACTTACCTTGGAATTAAACTGTGGCAGTTTTTACCGCAGGAAATAAAACACGCAAACACCCTTCCCATTTTTAAAAAACAAATTAGATGTTGGAATGGAAATAAATGCAACTGTAGACGCTGCAAAACATACATCCCGCAAGTTGGTTTTCTAACAGGATAGACAATTAGTATGTATCTGTCCTGTAATATATATTGCCCATTTTAATATTCTTTCTTCTTTTTCTAGATTGTAAATTGTAAATATGTATTAAAGTAGGCCTTAATTAGCTGTAAATTAGCTATTCTATTTCTTGCCTACTGTAAATAAATTATTGATGATGATGATGATGATGATGCCCTTTAAAATACCAATTCGCACTAAAACAACAAGAAACACCAAAAGCTTTCACAAGACTCTTGTGCTGGTGGTAATCCACCCTTCCTACACTAGCATCACTTATCCATGTCTGTTCTGTCTAATGTAAAGTTAAACCTCTTATTTATACAAATTCATACTCTAAGCTATCTAAATAATGAAGTAATTACTCTCTGTAGTGGCTGCGGCGGATACATTATCATCTACATTACCTGCACTAAGTTTGAGTCATACAATAGTAGGCATACGCTCTAAAACAATATAGTTTCCTAAATGAACCTTTCGGCCTTAGTCACAAAACGCGTGCGAAGGAAAACTAAGTCTAGAATGAATGGGCAATACCTAGAATAAACTGGCCTAAATGTTCCTGTATTACACTACCATTGCCACGCATTTGTGTCTTGACATGCAGCACAATGTTTAGCAAGAAAAAGAATTATATTGGGCTCAAAACATAAAATTATCGTGAATATTACTCAAGATTCAACGACAATTTTCTCATGATTTTCTAGTTTTTAACTTTTAAAAATTCTTAGAGCTTCTCAAACATAGTACTTCTGCTTCTTTATGTGTCATGCGCGAGGGTGCTGACGGTCATGCTTTTCCATGCTTCTCGATCATGACATGTGTGAATCAGGTTATTCTATTTGATGTATTGGCCCATTCTTTGATGTTGTTTAAGTATGTCATCCTCTGTCTGCCTCTTGCTCTCTTACCTTCCATGCTCTATTCCGTTTCTTCGCATAACATGTCCTAAGAATGTCATTTTCCGGTTTTTGATGGTTTGTAACAATTTGCGCTTAACATTAGCACTCGTTAATACTCCCTCATTTGTCGTTTTATCTGTCCATGAGATCTTCAACATAGCACTAGAGTTTCGTAAATAGTTGGCCATCCTAGTACTAGTTTCTTATAAACCAGTTTCTTATATACAAAAACGTGAAGGGCCCTTTTACCAAATTTTATTTTATGTGTAAAGAAATCTATCCATAGCAATCGTAGAAACTACATCATAACTCTTGCACCCAGAATATAAGAAACAAATTGAGAATCTTTAAGTACTAAAATGCGGATATTTTTATACAAAATTACGAATCTTTTCGTGCTATGGGAGGATCCAGGTTTCTTATAAAAGCGTGTGAATCTTTTTGATTAAACAGTATTATATCAAGGTCATAAATTTTCCGGATCAATTTTTTTTGCGATTACGTAACTGATTTTTTGTTTTGTAGGTGGGACGCAGAGACTGCCTAGACTGGTTCCTTTATCAAAAGCAAAGGAACTGATATTTACTGGAAGAGCCTTAAAAGGTCAAGACGCAGTTACTTATGGTGTAGTTGATTATGCTGTGGCCCAAAATGAAAACGGTGATGCTGCTTACCATCGAGCAATGAAATTAGCCGAGGAAATATTGCCACAAGGACCCATTGCTCTACGAATGGCAAAGAAGGCAATTAATGAAGGCATGCAGGTAAAGCACGGTTTTCATAACATTTTTAATCCTGATTGTTACCACGAGGAGGCCAGAGGTTGAGAAAGTGGGGGAGCACGGAAGCACAGCTCCAAGGAAGTGTTCAAAATGTTGTTATGC
Source organism: Aurelia aurita (assembly GCA_004194415.1). Lineage (NCBI taxonomy): Eukaryota > Metazoa > Cnidaria > Scyphozoa > Semaeostomeae > Ulmaridae > Aurelia > Aurelia aurita. The sequence goes on from REGM01000313.1 coordinate 127,956, forward strand.
CACAGAAAAATTTCTTCCTATTAAAAAGGTTAGGCTGCACTTTAGCGGACCAGCTTTCAATATGGGCAAGTTATGTGTCATGGGGTAAGGGTTTAGGTCAGGGATAATTTTTTGGAACAGAGGTTTTTAGGGTTAGTTAGGGTTAGTTAGGGTTAGTTAGGTTTAGTTAGGGTAAGTTAGGGTTAGTTAGGGTAAGGTGCATTTTATTAGGGTTAGTAGGGTATTTGTTTCAACACGTTCCCGAGAGATGTGACATAAAGCTGGTCCGCTAAAGTGCAGTCGTCCCAAAAGGTTATTTTATCACTCATAAAACTTGTGTTCAAAGTCATAACAACCAGACAGATCGATAGTTGTTTGCAACGAAAACTTTGTAACGAAAGAGATTATCATTTCTTACCTCGACGTAGATCATGGAGCAAATTTTACCGCAGGAAATTTCAAGGTTGGGCATGTGCTGTGTTTTTGGTGGTCCTATGTATATCTTGGAAAAACGATTTCACCAACCCATTTTTCAGCGACCAGTACAAATTGCGCTCTTAAAAAGACTGGTTTTTGGGGACATACATTTTTATAATACTCCCATAAAACCCAATTTTGAGGACAAATATTGACCAACATCCAAGAACATGAACAGTCCAAGTTAGCTGCAAAATGATATTGTTGAAAAGAGTTAAAGTGAACCTGATTTTATGGACAGACATTAACATAGTATGGGAGAAAAAAACCGGTTTTGTGGACATACATAGGACCGCTGTCCTCACTGCAACATGCCCACCCTTGAAACTTTTACTTGGAAATGTGCGCTCCAAGGAAGTAAAACATTTTCTCTGCCACTGGGTACTAAGTCGTACTTATTCTATGCTTCCTTCTGGTACTATGCTTCAGGGTCACCAGGTCGTCAGGTAGACTGATTACATGTCCTAGTTTCGCTCCTCCGCCGAACTGATATACCCCGCTACAACTACAACCAGTTTGAGCGGTCTCGGTTTGGCTGGCGTTAGTCTCGTTTTGGTGAGCGATAACTGGGACTCACTGTAATCAGTCTAGTCATCAGGTAGGTTAACAATGAATAAAAATGATCACACTAAACTGATCGATTATTATTTTTAAGGGTGACATTGATCATGGGATGGCAGTCGAAAAAGCTTGCTACGCGCAGGTGAGAAAGTTCAATTGACTTTGATATTTCTCTTATATGTGGTTTGAAATTTGAGTCTTTGACACTGTCTAGCATTTTGCTTCACGCGCCATAGAATGCGTGGATAATCATAAAAATTATATAATCTCACTTACTCGTGTCTTTTCTGCCCATTTTATTATTCGCCTTGTATTCACAGCTCCGAATTTAGGCCCTCCTGCGGTCGTACGCTTTATACGGCTACAACAAGGCTGTTGTTGTCGTAGCCGTGTAAAGCGTGCGACTGAAGGAGGGCCTAAATTCGGAGCTGTGAATACAAGGCGAATAATAAAATGTGCAGTAAAGACACGAGTAAGTGAGATTATATCATTTTTATGATTATCCACGCATCCTATGGCGCGTGTTTGCTTTTAAGGTAACTTTGTTCTACGCTTCACGGAGCACGGAAAACCCGTTTTCAGAACTGATCCTCTTCAGAAATTTATTTATTACTCGGGAACCATTTAGTGTATTAAAATTATGTAAAAATAAGATGTTACCCTAACCCTAACCCTAACCCCAACAAGGTACCGGGCGAGTGTCCCAAAAAAAGTACTCCGGTTTGGAAAATCACCAAAACTCGATTATCAAACCTATCATAAAATTGTCTGTTCCATCTCTTTTTTCAATGATACAAATATATTCAAAACTGACAAAATTAGTGTTTCCATTGCTCAAAGGGTATAAAAGGACAGGTTGAAAAACCTTATTCTGAGCTATACTCTTTAAAGCAACATCGTAAATCTCGCCTAAGAGCCATTATTTTGCGATTTTTCATTATCCTTTAAGTCCCCAATGATCTTTTCTGTTTCTTTCTGACATTTATGACCAAACTAGAAACGTAATATACAAAAAGGAAATAATCTGGTAATCATCAGTGTCTCAAAACCAGGCAGCCCTAAAAAAAGCTAAATTTGCTATTTTTAAAACCAACCACAAGATCAGTTATATCTGGGGAAGTAATTTGGTCTTTGATCTACTTGTCAAAAAAAGAAATTTAAAGATCGGCCATGTAATCAAATTTTGGTGATTTTTCAAACAGGGCTACTTTTTTGGGTATAATAAACGGTTTGGTTTGGCAGCTTTGCAAAGTCGCATTTAAAAATATGTCACAGCTCTAAAAGAAGTTGCAATAGTTCAACCGCTAATCAAAAGAATTCGTTCAAACTTTGTTGCAAATAGAACTAAATGCTCTTGGACCCACACCCATCCATGTATATCCAATTCGAAGGTGGAAGCTGGGCTAGATTTTTCGCTATAAAATTCTAAATTTGGTCGCCTATTTGGTAAGAAACACTAGAAAACTCCTCGGTTGATTATGGCACTTTTTTTACTTGTGAGTTGCTATAATCTAAGACCAAGAGTAGTCATTTACACGTATTTTATTCTATAAGAAATCGCTTATAAGAAACTTAACTCTTAAATTGCCATAAAATTAAGAAATTCCAGTACTGGGAAAATCTAATTTAAGAAACTATTTATTTTGATAAAAGAAATCCTTAGCAATTTTTTTACCTTATTTTCATTGTTTCCTGTATCATATTACTCGGAAGGTACTTGACTAATGTTTAAACATTGGAAATGCTTCAAAAAACTTCGTTCTGAAATGTTCACGAGGGCACAGGAAGTAGACATGAAGATTGTTACGAAACTCGTAAGAAACGTGTAAGAAACTCTGAGTACTCAAAATCTGATTATTTTGAGAAACGTTCAGTACTGGCCCAAATTCTAAGTTTCTCATAAAAGAAATACGTGTATATGTTTTGTTTTGATCTTGCAGATTGTTCCAACAGAGGACAGAATCGAAGGACTCAAAGCTTTTGCTGAGAAGAGACGCCCAAATTATAAAGGAAAATAATTGATAATAATATAATAGATTAATTTTAGAACATGCAAACACAACTTATACACACTTATCTGAGCTTGTTTTTAAAATACAAATGGAGTGCAAATATTTTTTCTTTAGTATTCTTCCTTTCCTGAGATGTTGCTACTTTGAAAGGTTTTTATTGACGTGTCGCAACCAAGGCAGAACCTTCTGGACGTATTTTTTATAAGAAACTCCTTGTAAGAAACTAAACTCTTAGATCGCCAAAAATTAAGAAACTCCACTACTGGGAAAAAATTATTTAAGCAACTATTTACTTTAGGCAAGGAAATCCTTGTGGCGTATTTTACTTTATTTTCACTTGTTCCCTGCATCATATTACTCGTAAGGTACTTTGGTAATGTTTAAACATCAGAAATGTTTCAAAATACTTTATTTTGAAAATACTGGCTCAAACTCTTAGTTTCTTGTTAGAAAATACCTGTATTTTATCGCGAGTCATGTCCCTATCGCTAGATCGACAAAATGTTAGCCTGCGTGCAGACTTTGTTGGTCACTGGGGAGGAGCGGAAAGAAAGGTCCTTTCTTCATCATGCTTCATGCTTCAGGTTCTTTACACTAAAAATCGTCGTAGAATTTTTCAAATATCAAAATTAATTAGGATCGTAATCTCATCAAATGCAGAAAAATCTAACTAGAATTTTAAAAGTATTCGAAAATCAATATCGGCAGCTGTAATCTTTATTTGAAAGTTTGTTGCGTAGGGATAAAGGTTCTTATTCAACCAGCAGCCTTTGCGCGTACATTTCTATTGTGGCAGCCATTTTCGTAGACCACAAAAATCTTGATTTTCATAAAACAGGGCACGCAAAGGACCATGGTTGGATAAGAGCCTTTAAGCATTGACTTCAAATCTTAAAAAGAATTGGGTAAATGGGTATTAATTATTTCTTTGCATTGAGTGGTTTGAAAGGAACTTCAGCGACTTTACTGTAATTCTACCGCGATGGTTTTTGATAATTTTCAAACTACTGTAACAGCCTTCTTTTGATCAAAAGAATTCGTGTAAAGTCTTGAAAAGAATTTAAATAATCAAAAGATGATAGATTTTTCATGAGAACCTTAGTTTATCATGGGTTTATCACGATATAAGAACAAGGCCCGTAAAATTTAACATAATCAAGATATAACGTTCTTTTCAAGCCATTCAATCTGGGTCAGTGACCACCCCCAGGCCTCAGCCTAAATGTAATAGAGACACATTTCTGAAGATAATGAGGGCATGCGTGGCCTAATTCTAATTGCGGCGGAGCCGCAAATCTATTCGAGTTGAATTGAAACTTGCCAGCGAGCGTGCGAGCGATGTCATAATAAATAAATGATCTCGATTCCATGTTTCAAAAGGAGGTAAACTGCCGCGAAGCAACTGCGGGGGCGGAGACGAACCATGGAACCATCGAACCATGGCCAGAGGAAAACATATCGAAGTGAAGCAGAAGTGAAAAGCGAAAGAGCCAGCGAAAGAATGCAGTTGGGCTCGTCGTTTTGAAGTTAACAAGCGGAAGAAGCGGGTAAGTAAAACCACACATTGTCAAATTTATTATCAGGAAAATTCATGCAAGCAGTCTTCGAAATATATATATGAGTGTAGGACAAGCATCGATTTGTGTTCTGTTGTGTTGTGCAAGTTGTGCATGATCTGATGAATAATGATCCCAACAAACTTCGTTGAAAGACAGCTTAGTAGGCCTATTTGATTTGCAAACAAATTATGATAATAAATTGCGAGGTTTTTGTGAATTATATTATCCTGTCTGGTTTAATCTTTGTTTTCTTTGCAGACTTGCATTGGAGAGCATTTAAAAGCCAAGCTGTCTTTTCACAGGACATTTGCCTTTGGGACAAGAGGAGATTTAATGAATCAAATGAATCAAATATCAAAATTTGATCAGGCCTGGCTACAGAAGTTGTTTTACCTGGGTGGATAAATAAAAACTCTAAACACAGCTGCAAGAACAACTGCAATTTCTTGGCCAGTTCAAGTGATTTTATATAGCCAACTGCTGGACCACAGCTTTTCAATGATCAACAGGATTAAATTAAATGTAGTTTATTTCATGCTGGAATGTCATGATAATACATTGTTCAAATGTTGCTTTTGTCGTCTTTTTCCACTTGGTACAAAAGCCAATACGCCGCACTCGCTGACTATTGTTATAATAACAGTTTTATGGAGAATAATATCCCCACTTAGGAAGAAGCCATCCCCCCTAAGAAGACCCTTTTCCGTGAGTCGCACGTGGTTCTACGTTCCGCGAATGTTTAGACAATCGTCCTTTTCCATGTCGTTTTGCGAGAGTGGTGTCTGTGAAGCAACCATCGATAGTTCCTGATCAATTGGCATGCTTTGAAGAACCATACAGAAGCCAAGATGCCTGATTGTTACAACTGTGGGAAGTCCGGACATATATCAAGAAACTGTAATGCAACAGGTAACGTATCCGTTCTTTATTACGACATCTTTTTGCGCTGCCATGCTTAGGCCATCTCTACGATTTACAAAATGTCTTCTGGCCTCTACCCGTTGGCCTAGGGCGAAGAATTTGTGATCATAAACCAATACTTATTACGAAATTGCTACTGATGACTACATGGGATAACTACTGATTAAAGTGCTCTGGAATAACGCTGAAATATATGAAATAACATTTACCAGTTGCTACCTAATAGCCGTGCTGTGCAGTCCGTCAAACGAAGGCAATAATACCAGTAGTAGACTTTGGGCCTACTACGTACAGTTGGTGATGGTGGTGGTGCGGAGGTACGGTATGCCGTTAGAAATCAGTCAACCAGCATGACTCATGAGATCAAAGGTGTGCTTCCTTGTGATACTTGAGTTTGATTTCTCCCGTTTGGAAGTGATANTGTGATCATAAACCAATACTTATTATGAAATTGCTACTGATGACTACATGGGATAACTACTGATTAAAGTGCTCTGGAATAACGCTGAAATATATGAAATAACATTTATCAGTTGATACATAATAGCCGTGCTGTGCAGTCCGTCAAACGAAGGCAATAATACCAGTAGTCAGGTAGTAGACTGTGGGCCTACGTACAGTTGGTGATGGTGGTGGTGCGGAGGTACGGTATGCCGTTAGAAATCAGTCAACCAGCATGACTCATGAGATCAAAGGTGTGCTTCCTTGTGATACTTGAGTTTGATTTCTCCCGTTTGGAAGTGATAAAATATATTGCAATCTTGTCTTGTTGAAATTTACACCCAAAGTTAGTTTGAAGTTATACTGATTGATTGATCATTTTAATGTATTCATTCAGGAAGAACAGAGTGAGAATTTAGTTTTATCTCATTCATGCAGACCCCAATGTCCAAAGTTTTGGTTGGTGCAGGCAGGGGTGGCATCAGCCAAGTGCAGGCAGGGGTGGCATCAGGCACAAAATCAATATTAGAAAATTTTGCAATTTCTGGTTAAAAATGCATGAAGCCTTGGGGGTTGTCTCAAAAGAATCGGCGGAGTTAGCGGAGTTTCTATGGCCGATTTTTTCGTGGATTTAGAACATGAAAATCTCAAACCTCTACCGTTTGGTATAGAAAACTCCGGCAATATTGTCGCCGCTTTGGATTATCTGTGGAAGAATTGCCACAAAATTGCCACCGAGAAAAGTAGCTTTTATTGAGACGATCCCTTATCGTAAAGTCAGCTTCTGAGGGATCTTAATACATATTTTTGGTGCATACAGTTTTATCAGTCTCTTTACATTTGGTGTGCCATTAGCAAACTTTCCAACCTGGTCTGGGTGCATGGGAACATTTTTCTACAAAATTTCATTGTATCGGCACATAGTACTCATCATCATAATTAATTGCTACTATCCACTACATTATATATGTATGGCAGCAAGAAATAAAATTAACAAAATTGAACGAAAGTGATCAACTAAATTAAACGTAGCAGAACAGAATATATGAATAAATACGTTAATTCAAAGGTGTGTGTACATCCAGGCATATCAGGCTAGTGTTATTTTGCTAGTGTCTCCCTTAATATTGTTAGCTTGGACGAAGTACAATGCTAGGACGGCTATTGTGTTGTTTCTTAAAGTACTAAAAGTTTCTTAATTTTGCATGAAAATTCCACTCTTTTAGGGCCTGTTTATATGAAGAAAACTATCCCACCTTCCAGGCTATGAGCTGTTAGGTGGGATGAAATCTGCGCCTGTTTATATGTAAAATTTCATCTCACCTTCCAGCTTTTTCATCCCATCTCCCAGCTTATAATTTCAGACAATAACAATCATAATTGGTGTTTGGCGCCAGCAGCGATTAGGTTTCCTATTGTTTTATCTTGACGCATGCGCAAAACAGACGATTTCTTCCCACCTTCCAGCTTTTCATCCCACCTTCCAGCGTTTATATGGAAAATTTTCATCCCACTTCAGTGACATCCCACCTCTCGTAGAGTGGGATCTCACCTAACCGGGATGGCTCGCTTTCCATATAAACGCAAGATAAAAATTANTATTTTCCTAGTTAGTTGGTAAGATAAATACTTTTACGTGTGAGCAAATTAATGTTGTAGGATTTTACTCTCCTTTTGATCAAATCTTTGTTTGCGAAACTACGCTTTGGTCATGTTCGTCTCTGTAAATTCAGGATCTTTCTATGTGCCTCTCTCTAACGGTTATCATACAGTATCTCTGTCAAAAGAATTCTAATTTTGGAAGAAAAGTTATTTTTGTTCCTTCGTATTATCGCTATTTTTAATAAATATATTATTGCTTTGGGAATATTCTATGAGATCTGACCAAACTGAAATCTGAAAGTGATTTTCAACTTTTCTAGAACACCTTGTACGTCTTTCTTGAGTTTAACGCAAACTTACAAAATCCTGCAAAAATCCGGCCAAACCTTCGAAATTCCGGCCGGAACCGGATATCCGGCAAAACCGAAAATCCGGCCGGATTATCCAGCTAACCGGATATCCGGTACATACCTAGTATGCCTAGTATACCTAGTAGCTCGTCGTCTTCTGTCAAACATGGATACTTTTTGCAGGGCAATTGTGATGAAATCACATGCAAAGATGAAAAATTGCATTTTTGGTTTTTCGTTTCAGAGAAAACATGCTACCGCTGTGGTGAGTCCGGACACATCTCGAAGGACTGTCCAATGACTGATGGGAGCGATGATATCTTGTGCTACAAGTGCAAAAAGAGTGGTCATGTCGCGAAGAAGTGCACCGAAGAGGGTCTTGAGGAGTTGGCAGACACGCGCCTCTGCTATCGATGCGATCAAGTAGGCCATATTGCTCGTGATTGCTCCAAACCATCGAATTCCTCAAGCCGAAGCGACTCAAGCAAATGCTACAAGTGTGGCAACTCAGGTCATATGGCTCGAGACTGCACGGAAGATGAAGGTGAGAAGTGCTACCGCTGCAAAGGCCATGGTCATATTGCAAGGAATTGCCCGTCTGCTGAAGACAATAAAGATGAATGCTACTATTGCTACGAAACTGGCCATTTCGCACGTGATTGCCCCAAGAAGGGCTCCGACAACAGCCGGTCATCAGTCCAATGCTACCGATGCAGTAAGAAAGGCCATTTCGCCCGCGACTGCAAAGACAGTGCAAGTGGCGACCGAGGTGGCGACCGAGGTGGCGACAAATGTTATCATTGCGGAGAAGTGGGTCATTTCGCCAGAGATTGCCCCAGTGAGGAGTGACATTGATTTGAAAATCTATGATCTTACATCTTCCTTTTAAGCTTATATTTGATATTTTTAAAAGCAAGGGAAGGTGATATTAAAAATTGACTGAAAAATGAACAGTTTTCGCTCTTTGGTGTCTTTTATCTTACACTTACATTTTCTGCTTTTGTGAATTTATGGAATATACTAAACCTGATTAAAAGCCCTGTTTAATTAGGCCGAAACTAGCTTTGGAATAAACCGAACCAGATGGGTCATAAAGCATTCCATGGCGGCAGGTACTGTAAAAAAATTCACCCCATGTTTGTCGAGAGTACGACGTTCCTGCCCAAAACAGCGAGTTTTCTACCCTGGGTACCAGAGCCTTGAAGTGAATGACCTGAGCTATAAGGCGCGCGTCTATAAATAGGATAAAGAAAAACGAAAACACGCCACTGTTTTCTTTGGCTTTGCTTTCTTTGCCCACTTGCTGGATTATCAAATACAATAGGCTATTTATAAAGCTATGAGATCTCATCTTTTAACTCGGGTTATTCCCTTTAATTTGATTTAATGTTAAGGCTCTAGTACCCAGGGTACCAGTTTTGGGACAAAGGTGAAATTCGACGAATCTTATCTTCTGTTCTACCAAAATGCATTTTACTATTGTTCTACCTGATCAAAATTCTAAAGTTTATCCTTCAATGGTTCTACCTTTGTCCGGCAATTTTATGTGAAGAAAACAAAAAACTCAAATTTTGAGCATGGTTCTACCCTCACAGTAACACAAAGAAGACCTCAAAATCAAATTTCCAGAAAAGCGGTTCTTTCTTTGTCCGCAAATTTATGCAAAAACAATAAGTAGCTCAACCAAGACTACCAGCTTTGGGACACCTCTGCTTTAACAGATATAACTACAACCTGCTGTCGGATGAAGGCCAGCATACATTGTCACATTACCTTTATGGAGAGCCAATGGTAGATTGTTAATGTAGATCAGAAAAAGAAGTGGTCCTAAACATGGTCCCTGCGAAACACCACAATCAATATCTTCGTGCACAATTAACTTTACAGAAACGTTTGTTTTCTAAGTAGGTTTGGAACCATAAATATTCGAGGCCATCAATGCCATATTTCTTCAGTTTCGCGAGAAGAATCTGATGATTGACCGTGTCGAATGCTTTCTTGAGGTGTATGAAGACCATAGCAGTGTAGTTTCCATTATCTACCGGGTGTCCCAAAAAAAGTATAATCGTTTGAACAGTTTCTGCGGAGAAGCCTCATTTCTGAATTTTTTTTATTTTAGCGTGATGATACAGATGAGATCTTATCTTGGAATTTGCGACCTCGCATGTTCAAATCGGTTGAGTCTTAGCGGAGTAATTCACTTAAACACGCAAAATTTCTGAGGCAGCCTAGGACAGATGACTATTGAATATTGCTACTACAATCTATGCGTGATTTGAAAGTGTTTTTGACGCAGATCAACCATTAAACTTGCTATTCTTAAAAGTTTGTTGATCGATTGAACTATTATATCAATTAGAAAAAATGACAAGAAAAGGTGCAGTTACACTTTCACAGTTCACTGAGTAACTTATAGGACTGAAGGAACTTTCTCAAGTAGGGTGTTCTACCACGAACGGAACTTCTCACCCAATTTTCGTTTCAGTTCTGATTATTCAGTCATAAAAACAAAATATTCAGGCTTTTGAATAAGTGGAAATATATCTCAATTTAATAGTTCAACAAACTTCCAAAAAGTAACTTATTGTTCAGCTGCCCCAAAAACTCTTTTAAATTACGCATAGATAGTAGTAGCATAATTCAATAACCATCTGTCTTGGGCTGCCTCACAAATTTTGCCTGTTTAGGTGAATTAATCTACAAATACAAATCCGATTTGGNTCACTGAGTAACTTATAGGACTGAAGGAACTTTCTCAAGTAGGGTGTTCTACCACGAACGGAACTTCTCACCCAATTTTCGTTTCAGTTCTGATTATTCAGTCATAAAAACAAAATATTCAGGCTTTTGAATAAGTGGAAATATATCTCAATTTAATAGTTCAACAAACTTCCAAAAAGTAACTTATTGTTCAGCTGCCCCAAAAACTCTTTTAAATTACGCATAGATAGTAGTAGCATAATTCAATAACCATCTGTCTTGGGCTGCCTCACAAATTTTGCCTGTTTAGGTGAATTAATCTACAAATACAAATCCGATTTGGTCATGCGAGGTCGCAAATTGCAAGTTAAGATCTCTTCTATATCATAAAGGTTGAATAAAAAAATTCGAAATTAAGGCTCCTCCACAGGAACTGTTCAAACGCTTATACTTTTTTTTGGGACACCCGGTATATTGACGTACCAATCATTGGTATTGTTTAAGAGCGACGTAACTACAGAGTGCAAACTCCTAAAGCCGGATTGATGCGAGAAAAGGTGCTTATTTCCGTCCAAATATTCATAAAGCTGATTGTAAACCAACCTTTCAAATACTTTTGATAAAAAAAGGGAGAACTGAAGTAGGTCTGTAATTTGAGCGATCATTCTGTTGTCCGCTTTTAAATATAGGGGCAACTCTTGCAATTTTCGAACTATCTGAGAAAACACCAGTAGCTAAATAGAGGTTAAAAATGTTACAAATAGATTCGGCTAAGATTGGAAGTCCCGCATTCAAGAAAAAGTTAGCAATGCCATTAGGCCCAGATCCTATTGATGATTTAAATTTTCCAAAGATCTTTGCGACCTGACGAGCATACAAATCAAACCTTTCAATAGGGCACAGGGAAACCCCCAAATCATCCAATTTCACGCTTATTAGCCAATGACATCGCCGTATTTCCATCACATGACCGAAAATCGGCTTTTTGAGACAACTTTATTATTATTATTATTATTATCAAATTATTTACAGTTGGTACAATATATAGTAATATAAAACTAATTCAAACCAACTATTTACATACAAAGAAAAATTACAAAAAAGTTCATTTGTGATCCTCACTATCAACTATTATTTTTAACTGCAGATCTTGCATGTGCAATTGTGCCCATTCCATTCTTTGGTCAGCCTTTTAAATATTGCTGCCGAGTTTGCATTTTTTATATTATCAGGTAAAGTGTTCCAAAGTAGAGCTCCTTTGAATACAAGTGAATTATTTCCGAATGTGCTTGCATTTCTTTTTGGTAATTGCAAGAGATTCTTAGTTCGTAGCTCATATTTTACGTCCTTTCTTTCGAAGAATGTCTACATGAATGATGATTTTCTTGTTAAAGTGACTTATAGATTTTAAGCATCAATTTTTGCAGGTTTCTTGTGTGGACTTTTTGTTCATTTGTTCTTTCAAGAAGTACTTCAAATGGCATATTGAAGTCATTATGCAAAATTCTTAATGCTCTTTTCGAGTACCTTCACGGAAATACAAATGGAAATTCGGCTAATAAAGATACAGAGCTGGTTTCACCACGACTCGATTCTACGGCCCCACTCCATATTCGTTATTTTGCATTTGGTTAATATCTCGTCAGGGATCGGCGTTACATCGAATTTCATCCCTTCGAATATTGGCCTATGTTAAAATATTTTTCGGGAGCGCTCCAAATAAGATATAGCTTCCAGAATTTCACATTTTACGTGAATTATATCACGGAATAATCTAAAAATGTTTTTTATGATAAGATTTCAAAAGTTGTCTCAAAAAGCCGATTTTCGGTCATGTGATGGAAATACGGCGATGTCATTGGCTAATAAGCGTGAAATTGGATGATTTGGGGGTTTCCCTGTGCCCTATTGAAAGATTTGATTTGTATGCTGTTTACTTCCTGTGCCCTCGTGAACATTTCAAAATAAAGTATTTGAAGCCTTTCCAATGTTTAGACATTACTCAAGTACCTTCCAAGTAACATATAAAGTAAACATATGCTAAGAATTTCTTTGACTCAAATAAATAATTTCTTAACTAATTTTTTCCCAGTGCTGGAGTTTCTTAACTTTTTGGCGATCTGAGAGTTGAGTTTCTTATAAGCAGTTTCTTATATCTTATTAAAAAAATACGTGTACTTCGTTTCTTAGTATTCGGTAACACTCAATCAAACCTAATGCATGTTTAGCACACTTGTCTCTTTCTCTTGTGAAGGGATTTTTTAGCATACCGCACAGCTATTTGGAAAGCGAACCCGGAATCTTCTATTAACTTCTAACGAGCTATATTTTTCATCTTTTGTAGCTTTTAATGTTATTTATGATTTCTCAAAAAGTCAACCAAATTGTTTGAGTGGAAGCAAAAAGCCCGCGAAAATAAAGTTGGTAAAAAAGGTAACGCGCTTTTGTCTCGATATCAAACACGAATAATGAAATCGAGGCAAATTGGCCTACTTGCAAGTTGTTTTCAGCACAGCTCGTCTTGAATTGAATGAAAGCCGTTCTTTTCTACAATGCCTTTGCCAACCGCCTTGCAAGCTCGACTGCAGAAGAGAGGCTTGATAAAGCAAGAAGGTTAGTATGAGCAGCAAAATATTGTAAGTTTTATTTTTAATTTATCCAATCAGTCTGGTCCAAACGTAGTATACTACGATGTTCTTAATCGTAGTATACTACGACAAACCACAACTTTATTTTGAGGACGTAGTATACTACGATATCTTCAAGCTCGTTTTAAAACATTTCTATACATTTCTTCATATTTCTTTACACCAACGGAAAAAACAAAGATCAATATTTTTTTACAAAGGTGAGATTGTAGATAAGATGCTGGGCCTTTGTTTTCATGTCTTACATTTTGTGCACGTCCCTTGGCCTCCGTGCACGGCCCGTTAAAACTTATTATCGCAGTATGCTACGATCATGTGCTTACAAGATCGAAGTATACTACGACTATCGTAGTATACTACGACATCGTAGTATACTACGTTTGGACCTGACTGCAATCGCTCATCTGCCTAATATTTGATGTTTAGCCTATACTCTATATTAATACTTACATACACACACACAGACAGGCTCACAGGACACACATTGATAACAGCAGTTTTCAACTTGGTGAAGTTTACATCCTGTATGAATATTCGTTTTATTATTATTATTATTGTTATTATTATTATTATAATTATTAATTTTATTATTATTATTAAATTATTATTATTTTATTATTATTATAGCTAAACTGTATAAAGTTAAATATAATTATAATAGAACTGTGATGAAATGAAACAAAAATTATGCCAAAAGCCACACAACCCTTGAGCAGCCATATATACAGTAAAACCCCCTGTATAGGCAGAAGGCAGTGTGATTTAAAGAAAGAAAACAGCTTGAATAATAAAAAAGAGAAAAACTCTGATATAGTATAATACCTACCTTAGATAGAGGTATGGATGGTATATTGCTAGGTTGACCAGGCCCAGACTGGAAAGTTTGTACAGCGCGCGCAAGATATTGCGCGCGCAGGAACTTACGCGGTTTTCGATCTGAGCCGCGAAGTTGCCGATAAACAAAAGATCTATTGTTTTAACCTATTGTTCTCAACCGCGGAAACTACGAAATTTCCGCGCAAATAGTGCTTAGGCCATCTCAACTTGCAAGCGCAAAATACAAACTTTCCAGTCTGGGACCAGGCTGCATTACTGCTAGATTCCATCATGAGCATGACATGTCCGGCACGGAGTGATGACTTTCTATTGTTCTCACTAAAATGTCCGGCGTGAACTTGAAATGCAGCATGGCAGATCTATGGAAACTAGGGTTGATTTAGGGCATTTTGAAACACAGGGTTTTTGTAACACTTTGCAAAAGTTTGTAAAGACATTCTGTTTCGAAAAGAAAGGCCATATTTCGAAAAACCCATGTTTTAAAAAACCCATGTTTCAAAAAGACCGAATCGACTCTAGCTAGTTTCTGTGTGGATCACATAAAGCTCATTTTTATCATGTCCATGTATTTCCTTGAGCAGCCATATATACAGTAAAACCCCCTGTATAGGCAGAAGGCAGTGTGATTTAAAGAAAGAAAACAGCTTGAATAATAAAAAAGAGAAAAACTTTGATATAGTATAATACTTACCTTAGATAGAGGTATGGATGGTATATTGCTAGGTTGACCAGGCCCAGACTGGAAAGTTTGTACAGCGCGCGCAAGATATTGCGCGCGCAGGAACTTACGCGGTTTTCGATCTGAGCCGCGAAGTTGCCGATAAACAAAAGATCTATTGTTTTAACCTATTGTTCTCAACCGCGGAAACTACGAAATTTCCGCGCAAATAGTGCTTAGGCCATCTCAACTTGCAAGCGCAAAATACAAACTTTCCAGTCTGGGACCAGGCTGCATTACTGCTAGATTCCATCATGAGCATGACATGTCCGGCACGGAGTGATGACTTTCTATTGTTCTCACT
The DNA here is from genome assembly GCA_004194415.1 of Aurelia aurita. NCBI lineage: Eukaryota > Metazoa > Cnidaria > Scyphozoa > Semaeostomeae > Ulmaridae > Aurelia > Aurelia aurita. The sequence continues at coordinate 143,065 of REGM01000313.1, forward strand.
AAAATGTCCGGCGTGAACTTGAAATGCAGCATGGCAGATCTATGGAAACTAGGGTTGATTTAGGGCATTTTGAAACACAGGGTTTTTGTAACACTTTGCAAAAGTTTGTAAAGACATTCTGTTTCGAAAAGAAAGGCCATATTTCGAAAAACCCATGTTTTAAAAAACCCATGTTTCAAAAAGACCGAATCGACTCTAGCTAGTTTCTGTGTGGATCACATAAAGCTCATTTTTATCATGTCCATGTATTTCCTTGAGCAGCCATATATACAGTAAAACCCCCTGTATAGGCAGAAGGCAGTGTGATTTAAAGAAAGAAAACAGCTTGAATAATAAAAAAGAGAAAAACTTTGATATAGTATAATACTTACCTTAGATAGAGGTATGGATGGTATATTGCTAGGTTGACCAGGCTGCATTACTGCTAGATTCCATCATGAGCATGACATGTCCGGCACGGAGTGATGACTTTCTATTGTTCTCACTAAAATGTCCGGCGTGAACTTGAAATGCAGCATGGCAGATCTATGGAGACTAGGGTTGATTTAGGGCATTTTGAAACACAGGGTTTTTGTAACACTTTGCAAAAGTTTGTAAAGACGTTCTGTTTCGAAAAGAAAGGCCATATTTCGAAAAACCCATGTTTTAAAAAACCCATGTTTCAAAAAGACCGAATCGACTCTAGCTAGTTTCTGTGTGGATCACATAAAGCTCATTTTTATCATGTCCATGTATTTCCTTCAAATTGCAAAAACAATTAGTTTTTGCAGACAAGGTGATTTCTGAGGCTTTTCTGTTAGCCAGTCTGCAGAGTATGGCAACTGTGCATGCACAAGCTTTTTCACGAAATCTTGATGTGGACGCTGATTTTGGATGAGATCTTTTGTTCTCTACTTAAAAACAAAAGAACCACAAACTGTGCATGCGAACAGGCCACTGCTTTGTCGTTCTGCACGCACAAGATCTCGTTGAGTTTGCCATACTTTGTAGACTGACCAGTGAGCTAAATCATGGCCATAAAAATTTATCATTTTTGCTAGAGCCTCAAGAAATAAAGGAAGATGAAACAGCTAAAAAGGAATGCCCCAATGCATGGAATCCTTATCATACATGTGTAAAGTTTTGCGAAGAGCACTGGGGAACTGTGAGAGGAAAAGGGAACAGTAGAAAGGTAATAACAAATCCAATCAAGCAAAGAAATCATATCACAATTTATGAAAAATATTGCCATTATACACTGGCATAACAAAAGTATTGCACCACCTTATTCAAAATGGTTGCCAAAAGTGTCTTTTAGCCCAATCAACAAAATTTGCATAACAAAGGTATTAGCATCCAGGGGATTCATCATACTGTGTTTTAGCAGGGAAATAATCGCCAATTCATTCACATTTTATTTAAGTGAGGAAAGAAATGTTTTGTTGGTTTCATCAATAAAATGACAAGATCTTTTTAGGACAAAACTAAACAAAATGTTGGTAGATTTATTGATCAACCATACATACTGTACCGGGTGAGTCAGAAAAAACAATCCCCGTTTGAAAGGCCACTACTCCCTGGATATCAAAACGATAATATTGACAAATGCATTCAGTGGCGGACTGGCTCAGAATTTTTCACCAGCCATGCAGGACTTAAGGGGGCCCTAGTGGGTGTGGCTGAAAAAATGAGGGTGTGGTAAAGAGAAAATTTCGTTGCAATCAGCGGCATGGCTAGTGCAAATTAAGTGGAGGTACTAAAATGAGGGGGTCTGGGGGCGAAGCCCCAGGAAATTTTTGAGGACACTCCTTCTACTTTGGCTTAGAACACTTCTACAAATCCCTTGTTTGCTAAAATAGAATTTTGGCCATTTTGTAACAGATTTTTTACAAATTAGCATCTCACATCATTTTTTTCATTAAAAGAATATACTGCTACATTTTCCCAACATTGAACTAAGGCTCGTGCTGCAGATTATAACTAGTCGATTTTTAAATCCCCAAATCACCACAAAAAGTTTTCTCTTTGTTCATTCATGTCGAGTCTTTTGAAAAATTGATCGATGTTTTGTTATCGTTTTCACTGTTTTCAAGACCGAAAATTTTAAGAAACTCTATTACAGCTCAAGAAAAGGAAGACTAAAATTTTACAAAAATCCTTGAATCTAATTATGAATTTTAGCAATGATTATGTCATAAATCTTCAAAATCAGTCCAGTGAACGATTTATTGTGATCTGTCAAAAGTGGATAGCTCTTTTTGGCGCACGCGGTATAACGGGTGTCCTAAGTAAAAGGTAACAGGTTTGATCAGGGCTAGCGATACCAATTTAGCTCCAATCAATTTGCAATGAGTTTTAAGTTAATCCTGAAAAGTTAACTTGAACATAGGTCCCATGTTTATTGATATCGTTGCTTCCAAAGTTGAAATATTACAGTATTCTTTAAAGTTCAAATTTGACTCCACCTCCAAACCAGAGCTTTCGCGTGTATAGTGAGATGTCCATTATTCGAAAGGGGACATCAAAGAGAAAAAATGTTCTTTTTTCCAATAAGGGCCCTTTTTCAGCGAAAAAAGGGCCCTTTTTGCCATATTTTGAGGGGGTCACACGGGCCGGTGGACCGGTGGGCAAGTCCGCCACTGAATACATTATGTAATGGTTGACATGTTCAAATATGATTTAAAATTTACCTGTCTGAAATCGGCCTCTCCGTTTTGAAATTGTGAGCGATTTTCTGGAGAAAGCCTCTTCAAGAAACCTTTAAAACAGGCCTAAAATCACGAGAAAATTTTCCAAATATTTCTGCCTTACAGCAATGACTTGCACACTTGCACATGCTTTAGCACGTGTTATCCTCTTGGGAGGATAAAATCTCCAAGAATATTGTTGTTATGTTTCCAGGGATGGCACTTTCATCCTCCCAAAGGGATAAAACGTGCTAAAACATGTACAAGTCATTGCTATTTAGGCAGAAATATGACGAAAATTTGGTCGTGATTTCATGCCGCTTTTGAAGGTTTCTTGGAGGGGCTTTCTTGAGAAAATCCCTCCTAATTTCAGAAGGGAGTGGC
>REGM01000313.1:146284-180376 GCA_004194415.1 Aurelia aurita
ACCAAACAGATTCTAAACAGAGACTAAAACCTGAAGAAAAAATCGAATGTCTTCTATCCTTCGAAGGTCGAAAGAAAAGTCGAACGTCGCTTCGAACGTAGCATCGAACGTCGCTTAGCTTCGAAAAGTGGAACGTTGATCTAATCAGCCAATCAAACGCTAAGAATAGGCACGTGGTCTAACCTTATTAAGAAAGTCGAGATTTGATTGGATGCGCCCTAAATGCGGCGCATTAGGCCATTTTAGTCTCTGTTTTGAAGCTGTATTGTCATGAGTCTCAGTTTGAAGCCATAATATCATCCAATTCAATGCGGAAAACGGAGACTCATGTAATCAGTCTAGGAGCAGTAGCCTTTCAAACGGGCATTGTTTTTCTGACTCACCCGGGAGTACATGTCTGAATGAAGTCTGAATATATTTTACAGATTTGACCTAATTTTCAGATTTTCAAACGTCGAAAATTTTTCTGATTCACATGGTAAATGTAAAGTCTGTCTCAAATTAGGTGTCAGATTAAAATGCCCGGGATTAAAAACCAGTGAAGAGTTTTGCATGAGTAATTTTGCGTTGTCGCAAATCTCACCTGTCATCTAATTTTGAGACAGACTTTAAGTCTTTCTTGAATATTTAATTCAACAACGTCAGAAAATTTTCACAAAACTTTTCTCTCGTTTCAGATGAACTGGATCCAATGGATCCTGCTGCATATTCAGACGTCGCAAGGTACAAGTTTCTTGCTAACTGTTTCAGTAATTGTTATTTTCAATGAATCGCTGTCTTTCAAATCCCGTTTAGCTGATTTCTGGCCGCTATCAAAGTTGCGATAAATCAATTGCATCCTTCATTAAATTTGGTTATGAATTCCATATATCTAGGAGTTTCTATTTTGAAGCTTGCAACTTGTTTGGTGTTATTATGTTCTGTAGAAACTCAAGATTGCCTCAATACTAAAAGAACACACCTACATTTAAGGGTAGTCCTATTATGAAAAGATGTACATTTTTTTGCATGTACATTATTGAAAAGCTAAAACATTGTATGGTATGACTTCAATTTGCAAAATGACACACTTAACAGGACACAGGACAACGAGAAAGCTCTTCGAGTTGCCATCAGAATTAAGAGTTCTCCCTGACGTCATTTTCGACTAAGGGGACTGGACTCCAGGGAAGAGGTCTCAAATGAGCTCTTCCTTCTCCTTCACAATTCAACCCATTTTCTTAACAAAAAAATGGGTTTGTCTCCTCCGCAACATCGACGACTGGGAACCAGGCTGTGTCAAGACCAGTCGATTTAGGCTCTTTTCAGACCAAACATTTTCAGAAAACTGCTAACAACTCGAGAAGTAACCCCCGAAGCATAGGTTCCAAATCTCTAAATTGGCGTAAAAGGTCGGTGTAAAATTATATGACCTATTTCTTTGAATTGAGTGGCTTGAAAGAAACTTTAGCTACGTTGCTATAATTCTACCGTTGGACCTTTCTGAAATCTTCATTATTTTTCAAAATTTTCTGAAAGTCCAACGGTAGAACTATAGCAAAGTAGTTAAAGATTTGGAACCTAGGATTACTTCTCGAGTCGTTAGCAAGTTCCTGAAAATTCACCGACCTTTTTAAAGACTTGGAACCTATGCTAACCCCTGAAGAAATTCAAAGTATATTGTAGGATCTGGATTGAATCAAGAAAATTTCAAAATTGGATGATTTATCGTGGCTTGTCAAAAGTGTACACTTTTTCTGGCGCGCCTGATATTTAAATGCTTTCTGTTTCGTAGGGGAGACTGGAATTCGGGATTGCGAGAAGACAGAGACGTGAAAACTGGTGTCGATACGACGGCGAATGGACCTCTATTCCAACAGCGACCTTATCCAAGCCCTGGCGAAGTTTTGCGACGCAATCGACAAAATCAACAACAACCAGATGAAGACTGATTCTGTCTAAAGATTTTTGTCTATANAAGAAAATTTCAAAATTGGATGATTTATCGTGGCTTGTCAAAAGTGTACACTTTTTCTGGCGCGCCTGATATTTAAATGCTTTCTGTTTCGTAGGGGAGACTGGAATTCGGGATTGCGAGAAGACAGAGACGTGAAAACTGGTGTCGATACGACGGCGAATGGACCTCTATTCCAACAGCGACCTTATCCAAGCCCTGGCGAAGTTTTGCGACGCAATCGACAAAATCAACAACAACCAGATGAAGACTGATTCTGTCTAAAGATTTTTGTCTATATTTAAACAATTATGGGTGAACATGACGACAGATTTTTTAACGATAGCATCGGTTGCTTTTGATTGATAATCCTTATACTGGTGTTTCAATCACAGCACGAATTTTATTGTTATTATTAATATTGCCCTTGTAGACATCTGTTAAACAGCAAATTTCAGTTTTGAACAAGATTTCCAGGCAGATTTTAGGCAAAATATGATGCAAACAGAATGCGATGTTATGTTTTAATATGTATTTAGGAAGATAAAGGACAGAAGTCGAACCCATCGTTTCCGACCTAAAGAAAACAATAAATTTCGTAAAGAAGCAACTTTGAAAATCTTTTAGTAGGTCTACCACTGACCCAAGACTCAAAGTATATAAACATCAACATTAGTATGTATTTAGTATCGAAGTACTTAGTATTAAAGCAGATGATAAATTGGTCTTACGCTACAAAGGAAAAGTAACTGTTTTCTTTCCTTTCTAATGATGTTTTGTTGATTGTGTTTCTCTTCATGTTAAGAACTTCAAAACAGCTCGAGTACCGATTTTGGAATTACTATTTTGGTGAAGTGAATTCTTGCCCCTCGTTCCCCATATAAAATACCATTATTGTATAATTCTTGTTTCCTCTTTCCCCTACACTTCCAAAACGATACAAAGTTCATTCTATTGCCCCTATCTAATTACTCTCTTATATTTCACTAAAACCGCGCTTGATTATTTTGAAAATTGAGTCGGATAAAAGCTTCATAACCCATTACCCTATGCCAGCCCAATTATTACCCTATACCAGCCCAATTATTAAATGACTCAAAATGTCCCCAAATGGCTGAAATAAATTTTACCACACCAGGAATACAAAAGTTACTGGAAGGATTAAAGGAACACAAAGCTGCCGGGCCAGATAAAATCAGCCCCAAAGTCTTAAAACATCTCGCAAAGAGTATTGCCCCAATATTAGCACTAATATTCAGGAAGTCATATGATACAGGAACAGTGCCACGGGATTGGCAGAAAGCTAATGTTGTTCCAGTATATAAGAAAGGGAAAAAGTCAATGGCCAGTAACTATCGCCCCATCTCTCTTACCTGTATTGCCTGCAAGATCATGGAACATGTTATTGTTAGCAACATAATGTCTCATGCTGCTTCTAATTCCATTCTGTACAGTCTACAACATGGATTCAGGGACAAACGTTCATGTGAAACACAACTCTTAGAATTTCAGGAAGATGTGTTGAAAAATCTAAAAGGAAGGAAGCAAACAGATGTGCTGATAATGGATTTTTCCAAAGCATTTGATAAGGTGGGACACGCAAGGCTGTTGGAAAAGTTGAAATACTACGGAATTAGAGGTAAAACAAATGCATGGATTAGCAGTTTCCTTATGAACAGAAAACAGACAGTGCTGCTAGAAGGGGAATGCTCATACGAGGCAGATGTCACCTCTGGGGTTCCCCAAGGCTCAGTCTTAGGTCCATGTTTATTTCTTTTTTATATAAATGATCTGCCTGAGACACTGAATTCAACAGTGAGACTCTTTGCTGATGACACAATAGCCTACCTGGCAATTAATTCTGAAATCGATTCAATAAACCTTCAAAATGATCTTGAAAAGCTAGCACAATGGGAGGAGAGGTGGCAGATGGAATTCCATCCAGAGAAATGTCAAATTTTTACCATAACAAGAAGCAGGACACCAATAATATACGACTATACCCTCCACGGGGAAAGTCTATGTCATGTAAGTTCTGCCAAATACCTAGGTGTAACATTATCCAAAGATCTAAGCTGGAATCAACATATCAGTCAAGCTGCCAGTAAAGGTACAAGATCCCTCAACTTTCTTAAAAGGAATTTTCGCATTAATTCGCCTCAGTTGAAATCAAAAGCCTACAAAGCAATTGTGCGGCCAGTTCTTGAATATGCTACAACGGTATGGGATCCATACACGAAAAAGAACATCAACACGCTTGAAATGGTTCAAAGAAGAGCAGCTCGATACGTCCTAAATAGACACGATAGATTCGCGAGTGTTACTGACATGCTTTCAGAATTGAAATGGGAAACTCTGGAGGAAAGGAGAACAAAACAGAGACTTGCTATGTCAATTTTCAATTTTCAATATTTATCTAAGGGGAGGGTAGCCCTTCAGCACAAGTGCTGGTTTTCAAGGGGCCCTCCCATAAAAACAATACAAATAAATCTAAAGTAAATTGAACCCTAAAAACCTAAAGCTTAAAAATCCTATTTACAATTTATATACTATTAAAAATTTACAAATAAAAGAAATACTCCAACCCTAAATACACTGTTTAAAAGAATTTAGGGAGGATGCTTGCTTTGACTCAGCTGAGAGGCTATTCCACAACTTTGCTCCTCTGAAAGAAAAACATTTTTGTCCATTTGCTGTTTTTTTCATTGGAAGCCTCACGTCTGTTTCTGTGTTACGGAGGCTGTGAGAAGAGCAATTGGAGTTTCTTTTGAAAAGGTCACACAAGTACTGTGGAGCCAACCCATGTAGGGATTTGAAGACCATTGTCTGAGACTCATTTTCAATAAGTTCTTCAATGGTCTTCCACCCCAACCCTGCAACAAGTGGTCTGCTTGGGGCATCATAGCTGCTGTTTGTTACAATTCTGGCAGCACGGTTTTGGAGCTTTTGCAACTGGTTAATTTCAGTTGCACCAGCACAGCCCCAAACAGAACAACAGTACCGAAAGTGGGGCTCCACAATGCCTGTGTAGAGGGTCTTCAAAGTATCCCTTGGTAGAAGTGACTTAGCATGCTTTAGAAAGCCTACTGCCCTGGAAACCTTGGTAGAAACTACCTTGATTTGCTCTTTCCAATCCAAAGAGCTGTCAATTTGAACACCAAGGTATTTTGTTTTTGGAACAACCTGAAGCTCATTTTCACGAATCTTCAACTCCAAATCTTCCTTCCGACTTTCAAGAATTTTATGTTTCTGTTTAGTAGAAAGAAGCATGGAGTGTGTTTTAGTTACATTCAAAGAAAGTTTATTGCCTTGGAGCCAGGTATCAAGTTTCTCAAGATCATTGTTAATAGCCCCAGTCAGCTGAGTCATATCGTTGGACTGGTAGCATAGACTGGTATCATCAGCATACATGGACACGGTGGAATGTTGGACAGCTTGTGGGAGATCATTGATATAAATGAGGAAAAGAAGGGGACCAAGGCATGAGCCTTGTGGTATACCAACCTCTACATCCCCAATTTTTGATTCTACCCCATTAACCCTACAAAACTGTTTCCGGTTAGTGAGGTAGGATTTGAACCAAGAAAGTTCACGATGTTGAACACCGTAAAGTTTAAGCTTATCGGAGAGAATTTGATGGTCAACAGTATCAAATGCTTTTTTGAGGTCAATGAATACTAGTCCCACAAGCTTACCAAGATCAAACCCATTGTACCAATCATCAGTGTTTTTGAGAAGACAGGTTGCAGTAGAATGAAGACGTTTTATAAAATCCATCATGGACTGGTAGCAGTTGATAAAGACAAATATATGAAGCCATGTTGCAGGAAGTCTAGACGTAGACACGACCAAGCATATGAACTCCCTGGAACTGGACCAGATTATTATAACTTTTCGTACTTTCCCCGCACAATTAAAGCTTGGAATATGTTACCGCAATTAGTGATAGACTCAAATACAATCGAATCTTTTAAAAATGCTATTTAATATGCGTAAATAAGGAAAAAAGTTCATAAAATATAAAAAAAAAATTGTAATGAATTTATTAGCAGATAAATAGGTCTGGTTGCAGTGCAGTTTCACCGTGTGTGCCGCTGTTGTTTTATATCCCGCACAACGTTCACTACCATTACTGGAAAAATGCTATCTTTGGCTGCAGTGTTACTGCTCTGTTACCTGACTTATTCTTTTCTTTTTTTTTTCCTTTTACTTTACATCAACAGAGACTTCAATTTTGAAGGAGTTGATTAATCATGTAGAAGTAGAAGTGATACCGTGGTTCACATACGTGGTTCACTCCATTCTGCAAAAATATTATGACTCGTGATGTATAGGCCTTCTTTACTGCACAAGTATAAGAATGTAAATGCCTATAATTGGTGCCAGACCCATCCCAAACCCGTCAAGAAAGAAAGACGGGGATGCCTTCGAGATACCAAAAGAGACACATCAATTACCCTTCTTGAAGTGGCACATCCCTGAATTTCAAAGACATTGCGCATGCTTCAGAGAAGCTACAGCTTTCCGCTGACCGAAAATCGGAAAAATTCGAATTATGGACTCGAGGCCAGTAGCGTGTTGCATATGAGGCCACGTGCTTCAAAAGAAGTTAGGCCCAAATTTTGCACAAGAAACAAGATCGAAAGAACAGCAAATCATGTCGGACGTGAAAACAAAGAAGTCAAAGAGGGTATGTATGGAAAATATGGAAATGAAAGATGCTTCCTGATAGGCATAGTGCTGCTTGTGTTTTTGATGCTGTGAGCAGTGAGTAAGAAGACTGTATAAGAAGGCCCTGCGCAGCAGCAGATAGAGGCACCAGTCTACCCTTCTAGAAAACTTTCCAAGAGAAACTCATTCAGATTTCAGAATTTGCATGCATTGGGAAATTTCTAGACAGGCTCACCTTTTTTCTAAATACCTTGGGATTATAGAAAAGAACAATAATGAGTAAATTCTGCAGGCCAGGCCTGCTTCCAAACTTTGTAGCCAGGTGGTACGGTAGCATTACCTGATATGATAGATAGGTTATGCTAAATATCCGTGAGCTGTATTGACTTTGATTTCACACAAGAATTTTTTGTTTTTATCTTTAAAACTATTGTAATATTCAAATGGGATAAACTTGACGAATAGGCCCAGGGTTGATCTAGATTGGAAAGTTTGCAGAATGTGCGGAGGATCAAAAAGCGAGTGTTTCGAAAAGCCGGAATCTGCTGTTTGAGTTAATCTTCTTGTGCAATGACAGAACTACAAAGTTTGAAGTTTGGAAATTTTATTGGTTTTCAACCACAATTAATAGATGATTATGGAAAAGATGGTGTTGAGGGGTACCCAACCAAGATGCATTGCATGCCATAATGGAGTCAAAAGTGATTCTATAGAAATTTGATAATTAGATGCAATCCATCTTGGTTAAGTGCCCCCCGGGGAGGGGGTACATAACATGTTGATGGTACGGGTATGTGCCGCCCATAAGGGTGGGTTTTTGGCCCAAAATTCTCCAAACAAGGGTCATTTTTCGGCAGATTTTCCATAAACATGGGTTCGTTTGGCTGAAATCGCCAAAAAATTGCTAAAAACGGGTAGTTTTCCACCATAATTCATCATAAAAGTGGGTGGCTTTCTGAAAACCGGGCGGCAGACCCCCGTCCATCCACAAGTCATTTTCCCCCTCCTGGGAGTGCCCCGCAACATCCTTTTTATAATCATCTGTTGCACGTTGCAAATTGCTATAATTTTGGCAGTGCTTAAGTCACCACCCTAAAAATGTAGAAACTTAATAAATTTGAAGAGGAGAATCCAAATATTGAGGAGAATCCTGCTTCTGAATAGGAGCATCAAATTTTTCTGTACATTTTCATGAAAAAAGAATGGTGCACACTTCTTTTGTAATTTGTGGCTGGAAAAAGAAAACTGATATATTGTCTTAAAACAATGGACACTTCAGTGTAATTCATTTCTAGCTAGTGTAATTCTAATTCAATAATACATAACATACACAGTATCTTATTGTATCTTGATACTTTCTGGTTTTAGGCCTCAGCAGCAGCAGCCAATGATGACGACTCTGATGCAAGTGAAGAAAGTTATTATTCTGGGCTAGAAGAAGAAGATTCATCTTCAGAAGATGAAGAGGTAATTTTCAGGAACTTGGCTAGGGGTAGGATCCCCAGGGACACTTTTCTGTAAAAGGTGTGGTAATTTAAACCACAAAAGATCTTTTTGCATGTTTCAATTATTTTTATTAAGATTCGCCAAAAATGCTGCAGGTAATCTATTCTGATCTATTTTAATTAATCAATCAATTAATTTATTATCTATTCAAAATTGCAGGCTTCCAGTGATGAGGAAAACAATTCTATTGGATCTGACGATAAATTTTCTGAGAATGAAGAAGAAGATGAAGAACTCCCAACTCAAGAATTTGATGAGGTTTGCTTATCACAAATTTTACATTCAATTTGAATTAAAGACATTGTGATAATGTTTCATAGTTCTTCCAGCAAAAATGAAAGCGTAATGAAAATTTGCAGCATAAAATATATCATATACCGGGTGAGTCAAAAAGGAGTTCCATGTATTCGATTGATGATAAATCAGAAAACCCTGATTAGATTGTGTTGATTAAAATGTTTGTGTGCAGCTGAAAGCATCGATTAAATATAGAGACCTTAGTTGATACTTTTGCTAAATTTGTGTGCTTGCATTGAGGCTTTGCATTCTGCAAAATGCTTCTAACAAATTTAAATTCATCACAAAAGTGTGCATGTGCAATCGTTTTTAAATGAGCCTGACATTTGCAGGTAAATCGGCCTGCTTAAATAGTTCATGAACTAAATTTTAATCAATATTTCAGAAATTTTTACTAGTGCCAATATTACACTTGACTGCCTCAGTTGTGTATAATTTTTAATTTATATAGAAATGGGAAGTTAGTGGAATTCCCTAAATTTTCACAATATCTTGCTTAAAGTACTGCCTTGGCGTGTAGCAAGTTTCAGCTAAGTAGACAGAATTTGAGAAGGATGTTTCACTTCTAGTGTGCTTACTTGCGATTGTGCAAGATATGAACCTTGCTACTGATCATTCTGAAAGCCAAGAAGTGCAAGATGCACTTTGCTTTATGATAAGAGCAAATCTGTAATTCCTTTTAAATGTTCTTCATTAGGACATTCCAATTGAGTCTTCATTTAATGTTGGCATAGCAGATGAAAGTGTTGAAGATACAGAAAAGCGTGATATAGGGAAAGAAGAAAAACATTCTTTCAAATTAGCACAAGATGGCATGATGAATAATGGAGGGAGAAGTGCAAATATTTTTGAAGATGCTGATACCTCAGATGAGGAGGTAAGTGATTGCAATGCTTTTTGTGAGCTATTGCTATTTGCATGGATATGCATGTGGGTTTAAATTACAGTACATGCCTTGCGCATTGCATTGACATGACAAGAATTCTCAAGAATTCTTAAGATTTTTCAAGAATTCTTCACATTCTGACAAGAATTCTTGAGACATATGAAAGACTGTGATTTTAGGAAAACAAGAGTCCTTAAGAAACTAAAAATATTCTTAAGAATTCTTGGGAATTCATAGGCAGGAAAGCCATATGTTAATATGCGCAATGCCTTTACTGTAAATGTATCAGGGACCGTCAAGCCATTTGGCTAGCAGGGGCTGAAGCCCCCCTATACAAAATATATAAATTATTCTTGGTGAGGATGAAGTCATATGTGTTGATGGCTTTCTAAAGGAGACTGCAAGTTTCAAGTCGGAAGAATTTGTCTCCTAGAATTCTTGGATGTAAAGTTTTAACAATCGAAAACAGAGCTTTGTCTGACTTGAAGAATTTCTTTTGTTACCTGAAAGTGTGCAGTGTTGTTATTTTCACTGTACTTTCTCACTGTACAGTTGTTATTTTCAGGAAATAAGAAACACAGTTGGAAATATCCCCATGGAATGGTATAGAGATTATTCACACATTGGATATGACGTCAGAGGAAAGAAGATAGCCAAACCAGCTCAAGGAGATGAGGTATGCTATGTTTTATCTTGATCTCTGATTGATCTCTGATTGCTTGATTGGTTGACTGATTTTGGATTGATTAAATCTGTATCACATTAGATGTCAGGTGAGATTGGCGATAACACAAAATTAATTGGCAAAGCTCTTCAATTATTTTTCTTTGTTGATATTTTCCCTTACATCTGATATGAGACAGACTTTAATTGTTTGCTTAGTTGACCAATTAATTGATTGACTGATTGCGTGATTGATCATTTACTTGACTGATTTGGTGATTGATTGATTGATTGATTGATTGATTTATGGACTGAGTGATTGACTGATTAGTTGACTGATTGATTGATTGGCTGATTGCGTGATCGATCGTTTACTTTGCTGATTGATTGATTGATTGAGTGATTGATTGATTGATTGATTAAAGATATTCTTGATCTACATGGTGTTCCAAAATATAATTTGTTTTATTATATTGAGGTAGAAATGTCAAATAAAGGTATTTGATGATCTTGGTGAAGGCATGAGCAAAACATGACCAAAGAAACAATGCAAGAAACAAGACTGTTCAAATTTTTTATCTACCCAATTTATAGGCCACTACATTCAATTCCGTTGGTTTCTTTCTCATTTTAGTTGGAGAAATTTCTCTCGATGGAAGATGATCCTGATTTCTGGTATGTTCTTTGCCTTCTATCTTTTGTAGAAACAGTGTTTTTATTGCTCCGTTCATTGCCATTTCCAATAACCCCAGATAGGTGAACAAGGATTTCAACTTCGTTGGCAAAAAGAAAGCAGAAATAAATTTTTTGATCGCAAGTAATTTAGCCTGGCTTGTCTGTTCACACTTGCAAAATTGATAAATGCTAAAGATAGTCATTTTTGGTTTGGTTTGAGGTAATCCACTTTTCTGAAATTGCAGAACAGTTTTGAAAATGAATTGGCATTGCAAAGCAATCATTTATTGAGACTTTGCAGTAAATACATCTTTCCATTCCCGATGCTATTCAGAATGAAAGACATTTCACAGATGCTTGATAGGTAGCTTGCTATTCACCAGAGGGGAAGTGGAGTAGATAGATTGGTGTTGAATTAGTTATTTGTGTAAAGGTATGGTAGTGAAGTTATTTTGATGGCCACTGATTTCATGTTGCTGTAAATGAATAATCATGCATGTGTCCATCATTACAGGAAAACAGTTCGTGATCACACCAATGAAGAGAATATCAAACTTACTGATGAAGATCTGGAAATCATCAAAAATATTCAGACATCGCATTTCCCAGAACCGACAATGGATCCTTATGATGTATGTTGCTTTTCTCAAGAATGCACAATCTCTTCTTATGTTTATTTCATGTTAGGAATGTTTCTCGCAATGATGGCAAAAAATATTGTTATCACCATAAAGTATTGTTTGTAATCACGAGAAGTTTCTTTCGAGGCAACTGCGCAGAGAATCGTACTTATACTGATTTGAAAACCAAGGAGGTTATACAAGTAGAAGTGATACGTTACTTTTGATGGAGTATCTCTTAACAAGCATTGAAAGTTTTTGCATTTTGTGATACTCCTCCAGATAATTTAGGCCATTGTTTATTTCATTTCTGAAAACAGTTAGCTTATCTAGACAGTAGTCATACAAAAATCAAGACCAGAAAGCAAAGCAGCAACATATCTGCTCACAACACTGATGGAAGCTAGGTTTCAGAAGCTAGAGGCTTCAGAAGCTAGCTTTAGATCTTGAAATCTCGTCCCCGAATGATTTACCATTGATTATATGACTTTCTCATTTTTTCAGACTACTGGAAGATTTTTATTGTTTCCAAGTTTGCGTTTTAGACGTAGAACATTAATTAGTAGTAATTTGAAGGAAATGTTTTGAAAACTAAACTTTGAAAGTCAGAGACTTGTTTCATGCTCCCGGGGCTTGACAAATTTATCTTTTTGGCACTAAAAAGGAGACCTATTTCGTGCAAGTAGTTAAGGCTGTACTTTTGTTTGAATCTTTTGAAGAAATTTCCTCCTGAAACTTGCTTTTGCCATACAATTCATATCTGAGTTCTTTGTTGCAGCCATATGTTGATTGGTTCACCGGTGATAAGATGCTTCATCCAATTAAAGATACACCAGCCTCAAAAAGGAGTTTTATGCCTTCGAAATGGGAGCAGCAAAGGGTAAGAATTTTTTTATTATTTCCATTCAATTCAACTCCAGAGGCCGATGATAAAATTACTTTCTTCCTGGGAAAGGCAAAAATTTCGTCAAAACTACCTGCGAAAATTTGTTTGTTTGATTTGACATTGATTTAGTGGATTGTACAGCGTAGTTCGTGCAATTTATAGATAGAATATAGTTCACATTAAAGTTACTTCAGCAATTCAATTTTGTTTTCAGTCAGGCTTTTATGTTTTGACGGCAGCATAAAAATTTAGCCTGTTTTTCAAAAAATTTCCTCCTGCCTAAAATCTTGCCAAAAATTTCCTGGGAACGGCGTTCCCCTGTTCCCACACTTTATCGGCCTCTGTTCAACTCATTGCGGGAAAAAATTGATTTCAAGATTTTACATAATCAATAACAAAATCCAAGCTTTACTTTGCAGGTAAACCACAGTACAGTTCTTTTGAAAATTTAACAGATTTCTTTCATAAAGAATTCTAGTGAACTGTTAAGAAGTTATAAGAATCCTTGTGATTTCTTTTGGAATCCTGTGAATTCTTACGAATTCATTCATGTTAAGTTACGAAAGAAGTATACTTTATGTTCTAGCACATCAATGCCACAAATATAAAGCATTCCTTCAATTCTTGGGAAGAATCTTGACTCTGCTTAAGGAGAGGATATACTGTCCTTGTTCATGTTTATCTTCCGTTTCTGAGATTTTATGAAAAAGTTGTGTAAGCAAACGGTATGCAGTAGAGGACAGCCCTTGTGCTCATTAATGTCAAAGAATTCTCAAGGAACTCCTAAGAATAGGCAATAACGCTAAAGATGGCGGCTCCAAAGACTCCATAGTGTTTTGCTGCAAAGCATCCTGGTAAAAAGCTCCCTGATGACCACTTAACAACGTACAAATTTTGGTCTGCCGTTTCGACTAGCTAGCTTGAATTCGAATCGACGTTGAATTCGAATGCAACATGGTTCGAAGGGAAACCTTTCCAAAGCAGAAAGTTTTAATTAAAGAATCGCGTTCGAATTAAAAAATGTTCTGTTTGTTTACATTGATTGCTTGTTCCGAACTTTACCACAGCTATCTAGTCGAAAGTCGAAACGGCAGACCAAGTTTTTATGTCGTTAGGTGGTCGTCAGGGAGCTTTTTACCAGAATGCTTTGCGTGGCCGCCATCTTTAGCGTTATTGTCTATTCTCCAGATGCAGATAATAATTCTTGAGAGGTATGAATGACTGCAAGAATTTTTAAACAAGAAGTCTCAAGAATTTCCTGAGGATTTTAAGCAAGAAACAGTGTTACTGTTAACATACATAAGGTCTGCACTGCACGTCTGTTATCAAGGGCGGCGCCATGAAAAGATAGGGTGAACTAGGTGTTGTACTGAGTATAAAGGGGCGGACAAGATGTATAATATGCAGCGACACATTTACCCAGGGGCCCCCTAAAATTCTTGAATTTAGGGGGCCCCTGAGTTGATTTTTGAAAATCGGAAAATAAAACCATGCAATAGTAATAGATTACTTAACAAAACAATTCGTTTCTAAATGATTTCTAAATGCTCTATTTTTCACAATTTCATGTGAAAGTCTTTCGTCAATTGCAATCGTTTGCTCTATTAATTGGTATATTTTTCACAAGAGAAGCGTTTTCTAAAGATCTGAAGGGGGTGGTTTCAAAAAATTTTCCCAGGGATGTGCCCCCGCACCCCCATTTTAGTTCGCTCCACTCGCATTGAGCGTCAGCCCCTCCCCCAAATATGAATTTCGTTCCGACCCGCTGTGTTAACTTGTTTGCTAAATATATGGCCTTATGCGTATTACTGCAAGTTTGTCTGTTTGTTTGTTTGTTTATCTTTACTGCAAATTTGCTTACCTGAGAAAATCCACCCCCTGGCGCCGCTACTGTACTTTATCATAAGTTGTTGTTTGCCTGATCTTAACAGACCTCGTTACTATATTTATTTCCTCGTAGAACTTTTACAGCAGTAGATGATGTCGCTAGAAGCCTGATTAGATAAAAGAAATGTGTATGATTGGCCTAATCTTTAAGCTTGTGAATTGTTTTGTAGATAATGAAAATTGTGCGTGCAATAAAAAATGGCTGGATCAAACCGAAACCTATTAAAGATGAGAGAAATAAGTATTATTTATTGTGGAGGAACGAAGAAAAGGTAAGAAATCTATCAATTTTTTATCATTTGTCTGAGCTCTTTCGTGTTCAGAGGTGTATCACTGCATCTAGAGGAGCATAGACGTCGAATCTTTGCAAAACTTTAAAATTAATCGTGAACAATTTTAATGCCCTATTCTTTCAAATGAATTGCTCGAAGGAAAGTTCAGGTAATTTCCCATAATCCCAGAGAGAGCATTTTTGGTATCATCGTTATTTTCAGAATTACAGCGTATTTAAAATTTCTCCTAGTTTTGAAGTTGTGAAATTGCTCAATCCTAAACAATAAACACTACAGAATTTTACTTGCTACCATCTTGTAGACCTTAAAAATTGAGTATTTCTTGTGTTGGTCATATTGATTTTCCTCCATCAGTTTAGAATTTATGGTGCTTTTAGTGTTTGTCAATGCCTTAGATACTTCCTCTCGTACATCCCTTCATAAAACAGAAACCGGGGATGGCTCAATGGTAGCGCACTTGACTACCAATCTGAGGGTTGGTGGTTCGAGTCCCCGCCCTGTCGAACCTGCTACGTAGAGTGAGGATAGTCGCCAACTCTCTGCAATTGGGGGTGAGTGGCCGAGCGGCTTATACAGTTTTCATCAGGTGACTGAAGTTAAGCTTGGTCGAGTGGGGTCAAACTCCGGATGGGTGACCTCAGAGGCCTGACCCGGGGACTGACCTCGCAACTCACTTCGCCGTCCTTCGGAAGGGACGCTAAATTAGGGGTCCCATGCCTGGATGCGGCATGCATAGTGGGCCTAAATTAGCTTTAAGTAGCTAGAAAATCCTGACAGCCCACTTAAAACAAATAACTGACTGACTGACTGACTGACTGACTGATTCCAGGCTAAAGGAATCGCGAGGTGTGGTCACATCGAGAGGAAGGACCAGGACACTGCTTCGATAAGCTTAGCTTCTCAGTGTCCTAAAACTACCTTCGGATGCTAGGTAGCAATATAGAAAAAAAATAAAATAAAATAAAACAGAAAAAGCTGCAATTCCAAAGATAATGATGATATCAAAAATGCTCTCTCTGGAATTATGACAAATTACCTAAAGTTCCCTTCGAGCAATTCAGTTGACAGAATGGAGCAATAAAATTCAATTTTATTCGAGAATACAACAGCCTAATACAATGTAAGATAAAAAATATGTATTCTACGCGACCCAAGAGAAGCAGAGCTTATCTAGCCTGGGCTGTAAATTAAATTCTTAAAAGGATATGTGAAAAAAGAAAAAAATTACATCAGCTAAAAAAATCAACAGTAAGATATATTTGTGTTAGTAAGAGATCAATGTTTGGTTTGTAAGTCTTAATCATTTTAACATTTTTGTAGTTAATTTTGGTATGTGGAGATGATATTTTCTTCAAGTTTTTTACTGAAATTTTCATGATTTGGAATTGACTTTAAGGAAGTAGGAAGGTTATTCCACAAGCGAGCACCGATGTTTTGTATGGTGTAGTTACGCCATTTTTTATTAGATTAATAATAATATTAATATTATTTAAACTAAAACCAGCATCAGAAACAAACAGAAAATAAAATAGAAAAACACAACTGTTCGGATAAATACGTTTCGATAAAAATCTTCGTCAGTTTAACTAAAACTGGGACAGCCGAGCGAGTATAAATACGAAAATACCTAATTTACATTACAATACTGTTTTCAAAAATTTGTTTACTTAAAATAACAGTGGATACAAAAAAAGGAAACAACATCATACAATAAGACTACTGAGAAAAACATCAACTCGATGACCCTCCAAGGATTTATAGGACAATGGAATATTGGGAACCCGTTCCGAAAATTAGAAATCCTTTCAAATTTTAATGCTCCCTTTCCCTTCCTTGTTAATATTATTCCTTCCTTATTAATATTAATAATATTTTACATATTTAATTTTAAAGTTTTGGAAAGATTCGACGCCTAGGCTATCTAGAGGCAGAATGCTTAACAAATTTAACAAGTTTGAAACTACTATTATCATATCCTTTGATTTGCAAAGGAAGTCAGCGATTAGGGATTAAAAGGAGCTTGGTTATACCTTCATCTAAAATTGAAGAAGGATCACTACACAATTCAACAAAGCCTTTTCCCTAAGAAAGAACATCATTGTTAGTCATATTTTCCTTTGTTTTTCTTTCAGACCAAAGATCATCCAATGAATTGGCCTGCTCCTAAAATGAAACTTCCAGGTAGGTTTCGGCCTATTTCTTATCTTGTGTTTTACAGCTTCTATTGTGAAAAAGTAATTGTTTTGATTGTCGCAAATTCTTGATACGATGTTCCATCTTCCCTATTGAGAAGGAACGAGGGACGGTACACGGCACATATTTTACCTTTTCCATCTGTTGCCCCCGCCCAAGAATAGCACATATTGTAACTTGTGAATTCTTTTCCCTTGGTAACGTAATGTGAACACTTATCACCCGATCTTCAGGGCAGAGAAAACGATAACAAATTTGATTGATAGAGGAGCGGGCAATATTTTCCCGTATTGCCCGTCGTCAAGGGATACAAAATGGCGCTTCGGTCTTGCGTTGCTTCTAGCGTATCTACGTACCACTGCGTTGATTGCTTTCGATTGTTTCCTCTAGAGCGGGTAATAAACCTGGTCAATACGATGACCGAGGGCTTGATATTTTCCGTATTGCCCGAAGCAAAAATTTAGTATTGGTATAGTATTAGTTGTCCTGTTTCTGTTTGTTTAAAATAGTAAGATAATATTGTTTTTTTAAATCGCAGGTCACGATGAATCATACAACCCTCCGCCAGAGTATCTGTTAAGTGAAGAAGAGGTAAAATTCATTTTGTTATGTGACTGTCATTTCGTGAAATGATAAAAACAAGTACTACCCACTCTTAGCTGTATCGAGTAATATCTAGATGTACCGGGTGAGTCAGAAAAAACGTGGGGCGTTTTGCAAGCCATATTTTGGTGAAAAACAAGTCAAAGCGGGTTTGTTGAAGTTTTATATTGCGGAAGAAAGATTGAATTAGTCATAGAAATTTAGTTTGTTAAAATCGGTTATTTCTTTCCTTATTTATTTGCGATTTCGTGATATAGCCGTTTTGGTGAAAAGTATCGCTAGTAAAAGAACTTTCAGCTTACTAACAATGACAATTTAAAAGACTAGTCCCCAAGGGATACAACATAAGTAACATTAGTTTTTCCTTTTGTGCCCTAAGACAATACATGGGTTGTTTCAATTTTTTGGTAGAGAAACACTATGTTTGTCATGGTTTAGAAGGTCACGCGTGCATGAATATGAATTGAATTGAAGGCCTATTTTAGCAATCTTGCGAAACCCCATTTTAGTAAAATCGCTCGTAATCCTGGAACGGAAAGACCGATTTCGACCAAACAAATTTTCATATCTAAGTTAGCTTTTCTTCTATGCAATGAACTTTAAAGAAACGAATTTGCAAATCAAACTGGATCAATAAAAATTGGCAAACATCCCACGTTTTTTCTGACTCACCCAGTAGCTGGGTTTTTTAAGAGGATACTCTCACAAAAGACTAGTTTCGCACTCATTTGGATGTGATTGGATTGGATCGGATCGTAGGCTCAGAGACTTATGCTCGAAAAGGTAAAAGTGCTTGATTTTCAACTGCAAGATGCGAAACAGATTTACTCATAGGTTGATAAGATTTTGCTTCACTGTCCGTTATAAGGAGTGGCGGAATAGATTCAGAGAGGAGCCTCGAGGTATGCTGCAGAGATATGAACCCATTGCCAAATCAGTCAAAGTACAAACAGTGATGTTTGAATGCATAATGGGAGTTTGCCGAAATTAAATCGCTGACAGTCTTTCTTTGCATTTTCAACATATTGTCTACAATATCATGCGTTAGCTGGGGTTTATGTGGGGGGGGGGGGGTATTGGATATTCTCCTCAATAGACCTTTTAGATATTCTACAAAAGAGTCTGCATCGAGCGATGTTTTTATACATTTTTATACGAAAGGTTCGATTGAGTGGCGTTGGAGCTTCTTATCTCTTTTGTCCACGTTTGAAAATTCTACAAAATGTATAAAAATATCGTTCGATTCAGACTCTATTTTTGAATAGCTAAAGGTCTACTGTTTTGAATAGACTGACGACGTGATTCCTTGTATTCGTTCAATGCTTTCAATCTGATGTTTTTATTTTCTCTCATACAAGGACTCACGACCAAACAGATTCTAAACAGAGACTAAAACCTGAAGAAAAAATCGAATGTCTTCTATCCTTCGAAGGTCGAAAGAAAAGTCGAACGTCGCTTCGAACGTAGCATCGAACGTCGCTTAGCTTCGAAAAGTGGAACGTTGATCTAATCAGCCAATCAAACGCTAAGAATAGGCACGTGGTCTAACCTTATTAAGAAAGTCGAGATTTGATTGGATGCGCACGAAATGCGGCGCATTAGGCCATTTTAGTCTCTGTTTTGAAGCTGTATTGTCATGAGTCTCAGTTTGAAGCCATAGCTATAATTCAATTCAATGCTGAAAACTGAGACTCATGTAATCAGTCTACTGTTTTGAAGTGAAACGTCGAAAAAAAGTTTGAATCTGTTTTCATACATATTTGTACATTTCATGTCCTAGGTGAAGCAGTGGGAAGATCTCGACCCAGAAGACAGGCCAAAGAATTTTGTACCAAAGAAATATGATTGCTTGAGAAAAGTTCCAGGATACCAAAGTTTTATACAAGAAAGATTCGAGAGGTGTCTAGATTTGTATCTATGCCCACGACAAAGAAAGATACGGGTAATTGGTTATGTTATACTTTTGTTGGATGGATCGGACTGAATTAAGATCGTACGTATGCTTGGGCCGGCTAAACTATTCACCCTTTCGATGAATCAGAATGAAATTCAACAACTGATATCGAGATTTTATTCTCTGTGAAAGTATTTTGTTGGTTCTTCGTTCTGGAAGCCGGAGTTCTTATATCAACCTTGTTTTTTACACTCTATCGTACTTGTCCAATTTCACCCCTACATTATGTGTTTCTTATCTTTCCATAAGCTCTATAATAAAGTTTGAACAACATCTGTGGAAATATTTTACGAAATCAGGGATGAATGTATTCCTTTTGTCTGCAGTTACAAGTGGATCCAGAGGACTTGATACCAAAACTGCCAAAGCCACGCGATCTCCAACCGTTCCCAACAAGTGAACATTTGGTAAGTATATTTATTCTTTCAATTTGCCCCATCCCCTTCTCCCAAACACCCAACGCAAGATCGGAGAGTAAAGACAGAAAGTTCACGGCCAATATATGTGAAACCCTGATGATTCGTGATCCGCAGCCGACACAGTTTTATCTCTCCAAAAATGACGATCGCAGGGCTCAAAATGTGTTCATGAATTTGCTGACCTCTGTTTGAATTCCACGTTCTGTTGGGAGCCTCGAACCCGAAAGTGTAACCTTGCATAACTGATAGCGAAAGTTTTATAGGATTACATCATGATTTCTTTGTGAAATTAAGAGTAATTGCCATTGAAGCAGCGGGTAAAGTTTTTTGTTTTGTTGAAATCTCACATGATCAGGTAGGTAGTATGCTACTAATCGAACCACATAATATGAATGCCCAAACTTGTTTTTATTTTAGGTGTATCGAGGCCATGAAGCAGCTGTCCGTTGCTTGTCCGTTGATCCAAGTGGACAATGGCTCGTTTCAGGTTGGTCGATTCTCTCATCTTTTACATCGAAAAGAGTTGTTTAAAGGCTGGTTCCCACTGTGCGGTGAACTATCATCGCTTTCCTCGTCGCCAATTTTTCAAATGTGGTGAAAGTTCATCTTGCACTGGGAACGATATTTGACTGTAAGGCCAGATTTTTACGACCAATGTGAATCAGCTTTTACGGTCAAAAGTTCTTCCCTTCAGCTACAAAGTTACAAATTAAAAGAAAATGCTATAATATATCTCCTACAATCTATAATCCTAAGTGCTTACATATGTAAATAACATTTCTGTTAGCCTACATGGTCGCTGTTCTTCCATGGTTTTGTGTTTATTGACAAGTCGTAGGATACGCTTTTGTTTGTTTCTTAAAGCGATCTAATGATGGTATTTCACGGATTTGGAAGGGAATATCGTCCCAAGCTTTAAGAGCAGAAAATTGGAAGCTTTTTTACCATTCTAAACAGAGTACTTTGGGTTGTCTTTAATTCAACTTGTTGTGAGTTTAAAGCCATCTTTGTTTTTTAACTTCGTGTTGTGAATTGATTTTGTCGCAGGGTTTCTTAATGTGGAGGTCCCCTGTTCTCTCATGTCGAATATGATCATATTAGGCAAACTACAGGGTGTCCCAAAAAAATTGTTCCCCGTTTACCTGAAGATTGTGACGAAATGGAAAAAGATTCTTGCTAAATTATTAGATGATCTTGCTCTTCAGATGTTAAATTAAAGTTTGCTACCATTCCCGTAAAAGTCCGTTGAAAAATGATGGAGCTATGATCTTCAGAAGACCAAATTTGTCTGATGACTGAAACCAGTGGTCGACCATTTTGTCTTACTATTTTGCAGCGATAAACAGCTTCATGGATGATCCNTTTGATTAAATATTTATTTACCTTGTTTTGATTGTTGTTGTCTTCTTTGTTTTGTCTCTACTTGCATTGGTTTTTGAGCAACATTTCAACCGACCTTGGCCTAACTTGTCCCAACCGCTTTTTCGAATCTAACTCATGAAATGTTGCTCAAAAACCAATGCAAGGAGAGACAAAACGAAGAAGACAACAACAATCAAAACAAGGTAAATACATATTTAGTCAAAGTATGGGTGTCCTGACACCCTTGATTGGACTTTACGTAGTAGCTACTGCGTTATAATTTTGCATCTTGTTCTAATTTCCAGTGGCAAATCTCTCTACATAATGAACCCATACCTTGGAGACAAGTTGATATCATCCAATACTGATAACACTTTGGCTGGTTCAGCAGATTTGGTCGAAGGTTTGCTGTCATTTCCTGCTTTTACATTTATTTATTTATTTTCTATTTATTTATTTATTTACAGGGTGTCCCAAAAAAGTTGTGCCCCATTTGTGCGCAGCTGTGGAGGAGCTGTAACTTCTATTATCCCGTTGTTGATACAGGTGCATTGGATATACTTCAACTTAGAGTTTGGGACCCTGTTCTAGCCAATCGGATAAGTGGTTGCTGATTTATAACGTAAGAAAGTCAAAAAAATGAAAACTTCAAAAACAGCACTTTTTTTGTTCTCCAAAAATGCCAATATCAAGTAAATACTGCAAGAAAGGGTTCTAGAGCGGTATTGGAATTTTTCTGCAGTTGATAAAGGGTTAGTTTTATTGTTTACTGATAACACAACACTATTAACGCATTGCCAAATGTATAAAATTTCAAATAAAACGCCAAAACCTCTTCTTGCAATATTTACTTGATTTTGACATTTTTGGAGAACAAAGAAAGTGCTGTTTTTGAAGTTCTCACTTTTTTTACTTTCTTGCGCCATAAATCAGCAAATCACTTACTTGTTAGATTGGCTAAAACAAGGTCTCAAACTCTAAGTTGAAGCATATCCTATGCAACCGTGCCAAAAACGATATAATAGAAGTTACAGGTCCTCCGCAGCAGCCGCACAAATAGGGCACAACTTTTTTGGGACACCCTATAATCGGTGGGATTCTGAGTTTTTTTCGACTAACTTTGAAAAACCCTTTATTTGGCCTGAAATTTGGCAAACCAGCATGACAGCACGTTTTCACTGATACGCTAAATTACGCTGTTTTCAGAATTCTAACAATATTGCCCCGAAGGTTCTAGCGTAAACTAAATCCTGAAAGCGTTATTTGTTGCAGTCTGTTGCAAGTGGATACAGTATTTGATAGTGGACCTTAAAGGGTCTGTTTCAACCAGCATGCCTTGCACGTACCATCTGTTAGTTGGCCTCATGAAAATGGCGACAACAAAGGCCAACCAAGAGATGGCACGTGCAAGGCATGCTGGATGAAACAGACCCTTTAAACTGTTTCAGGAACTATATAAATTTTTCTACAGAAAAACAAGGGAACTTGTCCTAGCTGTAGAATATAAAACCGCATTCACACTGACACAGTTAAACCAGCTTTATGTAAACCAGGTTAAAATTCAACCAATCAAATGCATTCGCTTTGTTGGATTGACCAATTAGAAGGCCCCATTCGATAACCTGGTTTAGTTTAAGCTGGTTTTACTTGTAAGTGTGAATGGAGTATAAGATTCGGGATTAGGAGATATGCCAAGTCTTTTAAGTGAACACAAGTGCGGTAAGTCCCCACCTATAAGAACCTACTTTTTTGAGAGCCAGGCTGAATTAGGTTCTTATTTTAAAGGTGTGTAATGTTAATTTCAGGGTATAAAGGTTCTTAAATGTTCTTATTCGAAGGATCCCTTGTGTAAACCTCTTAGGGGTCATCACCAAGAGATTTTCAGCCCTGCTATTTGTTTTCGCAATGTTATTAAGGACCTAATTAGTTATTCTAAGCTTGCATATAGCAGAACAGGAGGTTCAGATGTTGAACAGCCAACTGGGACGATAACGAACTTAATAAGGAAAATCAAAAATCAAGTTGTCATAAGAACATATTTTTTCATCAAACTGAAACAGGTTCTTAATTACGAGGTGCATAATTTAGGAAAAACAGCCTATAGGTTCTTATTTTTGTAGGTTATTATATGCGGGGATTTACTGTAATACCATTTAAGAAAGTGTGTGAGCTACTTATATTTTACTTTTTATATTTCAGAAAATGACAAAATTTCATGGAAGGTGCCAACACTATCTGAGAGGAATAGAGGTCTGAGGATTCATATAGTACATGAAAAGGTAGGATTTTCCTGCAGATTTGGGATAGTTTTGATATCAATAATGGAAAAATCTGACATGGAACAGTTTGTTGATAGTTTTGTCACAATATGGTCGAAGTAGACATGTTACATAAGATTCGTCGAAGAAGAAGCAAAGACAGAGTCAGCCAAGATCTGGCAAACTGACTGCATTATTTGAATTCCCTCACTAGCAAGATTTTAAAAAGTGCTGAAGGTGAGGGTGAACTTGCGTTTTTTAGCGCCAAGCGCTGGGATCGCGGAAGTAGAGAAGACCTAATCGAGTTCGCGACCCCTTGTCATGATGCTCAAATGGTGGGTCTCTACCTCGGATCGAACCCTGTCCGCCTGACTGTTCTGGTTGCAAAGTCAGAGGATTACACCACTGTGCCACAACACCTGAATTTATAGACAAACTCTCTTCACCTCTGCTGGCCCTGTGCTCTCCTGTCGATGTTTGAAAATTTTTTTGAACTGCCACTTGAACCAAGCATTCACACTTGATACAGGTGTCCTTAGAATTTTGAAGGGTCGCAATTTCAGAACATTTCTGCAAATGTGTGATCGTTGTTGGCCTTAAAAGCAATGTCGGTGAAGGCCACACTTTGTAGTTTAAAGGATTTGAATTTTTTCATCCCACAAGATTTTCAAAGTTTTTATCATTTCCGAGATTGTCTGTATTTCACCCTTTTATGTTTCCTTTTTTCTTCATAGACAATCAAGCAAGGATCTTGGCATGTGAAGGGAGATTATTTTGCTGTCGTGCAAGTTGAAGGTACGAAGCAGAATGTTTTGAATTCATTAAACAGAATATTTAAATATGAAGTTAATTCATCCTTCTTCTTTCGATATATACCCATGGTTTTTCTAACGACAACAACACCTCTCCGTTTGCACAACGAGACACTTCGCCATACTGGTTTCGGGGCATTTTTTGCGGCTTCATTTGTTCTGACTTGCAGTTTGAGAAAATGTCCTTTGTCTGCAATCGCTAGTCGCTTTAAATAGGCAATGACGCTAAAGACGGCGGCTCCAAAAACTCTGTTGTGTTTTTCTGCAAAGCATGCTGGTAAAAAGCTCCCTGACGACCACCTAACAACGTAAACATTTTGGTCTACCGTTTCGACTAGCTAGCTTAAATAGACGATTCCGGAAAAGATGGCGTCGAGGGGCATTTGACCAAGATGCATTGCGTTTGATGATCGAATTTCTATAGAATCACTGTTGATTCCATTATAGAACGCAATGCATCTTGGTCAAATGCCCCCCGACGCCATCTTTTCCGGAATCGTCTATTCGAATCGACCTTGAATTCGAATGCAACATGATTCGAAAGGAAACCTTTCCAAAGCAGAAGAAGTAATGTTTTGATACATTGATTATTTGTTGATTTAAGTTCTTATAAGACTCATAATCAACGCAAATTTCTGCATTTCGTATATACATTGCAAAATTATAACATTTATCTTGTTTTTCGTAGGTGGCAGTCAGTCTGTTGTTATACACCAGTTGACAAGACGGAAAAGTCAGGTAAATCGTGCAGAATATTTCATTGTCATCGGCAGGGCATAAAATCCTACCCGACCATGCGACCGGGCGGTTGCAGGAAATTTTCAATTCATAATGTCCTGCAGGAAATTTTTCAAAATATATCCTTTGCCATGTAACATGCTCTATTTATATGTTTTTCAAAATAAGGAAAACAGCTTATAAAGTCAAGCAAAAGTTACCTAACATAGATTGTATCCCAAGTACAATTTGTATTCATATTGTATACATCAAATACAAGGTCAGTAAAGAACTAGATTTTCCCTGATGCCTTTTAGAAATCATCAATTTTTTCTTTATGGGGTCCCAAGAACATCGGTCCCAACTTCATACACATTTACTTTTCTTGATGCCTTAATAGCATTTACATAAAACCGGTTACACGCTATTGCATAACTATCCTTGGCACCTGACGTGGCCTCCGTTCAAGAAAGATGGATATTTTTACTTTTCTAGTCTTGCAGGAAATTTATGAATCAATTTTTTNCCCCCCCGGGCAGCCCGGGGGTCGACGAAAATTGATTGCGCAAAGGCCCGGGGGCCGGGGAAAATTTTTTGGCGAATGCCCGGGGGCCGGGCACCGAGAACATGCCATATTCCCAGTAGCTGTATAATGTGAAAGCTCCTAGTGTTGTCAAATGCCCCGGGGCCGGGAAAAAATTGACAGTCAAATGCCCGGGGGCCGGGAATATTTTTTGTGCAAATGCCTGGGGGTGTCCCGGGGGGGATGGTCAGGGTAGGAATTGAACGAGACATAATAAAGGGTTCATTGTATTGTTTACGAATGCCACAACAA
Source organism: Aurelia aurita (assembly GCA_004194415.1). Lineage (NCBI taxonomy): Eukaryota > Metazoa > Cnidaria > Scyphozoa > Semaeostomeae > Ulmaridae > Aurelia > Aurelia aurita. The sequence continues at coordinate 171,755 of REGM01000313.1, forward strand.
CATTAACCCATTGTCAAATGTATAAAAAATTCAAATAAAACGCTAGAACCTTTTCTTGCAATATTTACTTGATTTTGACATTTTTGGAGAACAAAGAAAGTGCTGTTTTTGAAGTTTTCACTTTTTTGACTTTCTTTTGCCATGAATCAGCAACCTCTTGTGCAATTGACTAAAACAAGGTCTCTAAGTTGAAGCGTATCCTATGCAACCGTGCCAAAAACGAGATAATAGAAGTTACAGGTCCTCCGCAGCAGCCGCACAAATAGGGCACAACGTTTTTGGGACACCCTGTATATCGATCGGTTCGTTTAATGTTGATTTCTTTGTTTATTCACGCTATAGTCGGTGGGATTCTGAGTTTTTTTCGACTAACTTTGAAAAACCCCTCATGTGGCCTGAAATGTGGCAAACCAGCATGACAGCACGTTTTCGCTGATACGCTAAAATTACGCTTTTTCAGAATTCTAACAATATTGCCCCGAAGGTTCTAGCGTAAACTAAATCCTGAAAGCTTAATTTGTTGCAATCTGTTGCAAGTGGATACAGTATTTGATAGTGGACCTCAAACTGTTTCAGGTACTTTATGAATTATTCTACAGAAAAACAAGAGAACTTGTCCTAGCTGTAGAATATAAGATTCGGAATTAGGAGATATGCCAAGTCTTTTGAGTGAACACAAGTGCGGTAAGTCCCCACCTATAAGAACCTACTTTTTTGAGAGCCAGGCTGAATTAGGTTCTTATTTTAAAGGTATGTAATGTTAATTTCAGGGTATAAAGGTTCTTAAATGTTCTTATTCGAAGGATCCCTTGTGTAAACCTCTTAGGGGTCATCACCAAGAGATTTTCAGCCCTGCTATTTGTTTTCGCAATGTTATTAAGGACCTAATTAGTTATTCTAAGCTTACATATAGCAGAACAGAAGGTTCGGATGTTGAACAGCCAACTGGGACAATAACGAACTTAATAAGGACAATAAAAAAATCAACTTTATTACCCTTGTCATAAGAACATATTTTGTCCATCAAACTAAAACAGGTTCTTAATTACGAGGTGCATAATTTAGGAAAAACAGCCTATAGGTTCTTTTTTTTGTAGGTTCTTATATGCGGGGATGTACTGTAATACCATTTAAGAAAGTGTGCGAGCTACTTATATTTTACTTTTTATATTTCAGAAAATGACAAAATTTCATGGAAGGTGCCAACACTATCTGAGAGGAATAGAGGTCTGAGGATTCATATAGTACATGAAAAGGTAGGATTTTCCTGCAGATTTGGGATAGTTTTGATATCAATAATGGAAAAAACTGACATGGAACAGTTTGTTGATAGTTTTGTCACAATATGGTCGAAGTAGACATGTTACATAAGATTCGTCGAAGAAGAAGCAAAGACAGAGTCGGCCAAGATCTGGCAAACTGACTGCATTATTTGAATTCCCTCACTAGCAAGATTTTAAAAAGTGCTGAAGGTGAGGGTGAACTTGCGTTTTTTAGCGCCAAGCGCTGGGATCGCAGAAGTAGAGAAGACCTAATCGAGTTCGCGACCCCTTGTCATGACGCTCAAATGGTGGGGCCCTACCTTGGATCGAACCCTGTCCGCCTGACTGTTCTGGTTGCAAAGTCGGAGGATTACACCACTGCGCCACAACACCTGAATTTATAGACAAACTCTCTTCACCTCTGCTGGCCCTGTGCTCTCCTGTCGATGTTTGAAATTTTTTTTGAACTGCTACTAGAACCAAGCATTCACACTTGATACAGGTGTCCTTAGAATTTTGAAGGGTCGCAATTTCAGAACATTTGTGCCAATGTGTGATCGTTGTTGGCCTTAAAAGCAATGTCGGTGAAGGCCACACTTTGTAGTTTAAAGGATTTGAATTTTTTCATCCCACAAGTTTTTCAAAGTTTTTATCATTTCCGAGATTGTCTGTATTTCACCCTTTTATGTTTCGTTTTCTTCTTCATAGACAATCAAGCAAGGATCTTGGCATGTGAAGGGAGATTATTTTGCTGTCGTGCAAGTTGAAGGTACGAAGCAGAATGTTTTGAATTCATTTAAACAGAATATTGAAATTTAAAGTTAATTCATCCTTCTTCTTTTGATATATACCCATGGTTTGTCGAACGATGTAACAACACCTCTCCGTTTGCACAACGAGACACTTCGCCATACTGGTTTCGGGGCATTTTTTGCGGCTTCATTTGTTCTGACCTGCAGTTTGAGAAAATGTCCTTTGTCTGCAATCGCTAGTCGCTTTAAGTAGGCAATGACGCTAAAGACGGCGGCTCCAAAGACTCTGTTGTGTTTTTCTGCAAAGCATGCTGGTAAAAAGCTCCCTGACGACCACCTAACAACGTAAACATTTTGGTCTGCCGTTTCGACTAGCTAGCTTGAATTCAGAAAAAGTAATGTTTTGATACATTGATTATTTGTTGATTTAAGTTCTTATAAGACTCATAATCAACGCAAATCTCTGCATTTCGTATATACATTGCAAAATTATAACATTTATCTTGTTTTTCATAGGTGGCAGTCAGTCTGTTGTTATACACCAGTTGACAAGACGGAAAAGTCAGGTAAATCGTGCAGAATATTTCATTGTCATCGGCAGGGCATGAAAACCTACCCGACCATGCGACCGTGCGGTCGCAGGAAATTTTCAATTCATAATGTCCTGCAGGAAATTTTTCAAAATATATCCTTTGCCATGTAACATGCTCTATTTATATGTTTTTCAAAATAAGGAAAACAACTTATAAAGTCAAGCAAAAGTTACCTAACATAGATTGTATCCCAAGTACAATTTGTATTCATATTGTATACATCAAATACAAGGTCAGTAAAGAACTAGATTTCCCTGATGCCTTTTAGAAACTATCAATTTTTTCTTTATGGGGTCTCAAGAACATCGGTCCCAACTTCATACACATTTACTTTTCTTGATGCCTTAATAGCATTTACATAAAACCGGTTACACGCTATTGCATAGCTATCCATGGCACCTGACGTGACCTCTGTTCAAGAAAGATGGATATTTTTACTTTTCTAGTCTTGCAGGAAATTTATGAATCAATTTTNAATAAAGTCAAGCAAAAGTTACCTAACATAGATTGTATCCCAAGTACAATTTGTATTCATATTGTATACATCAAATACAAGGTCAGTAAAGAACTAGATTTCCCTGATGCCTTTTAGAAACTATCAATTTTTTCTTTATGGGGTCCCAAGAACATCGGTCCCAACTTCATACACATTTACTTTTCTTGATGCCTTAATAGCATTTACATAAAACCGGTTACACGCTATTGCATAGCTATCCATGGCACCTGACGTGACCTCTGTTCAAGAAAGATGGATATTTTTACTTTTCTAGTCTTGCAGGAAATTTATGAATCAATTTTTTGTCCGGTCGCAGGAAGGAAAATATTTGTTCATGCCCTGGTCATCAGTGCCATATAAAATTCTCGTCATTTCGTTGCGGACTCCACGGGGTGTAGACGACTGTTTGCATGCCATTTGCCATGTAGAGAAATGCCTTGTTTATGTAGTAGTTCGAGTGGGCTTGATTGCCGTCCCTATTAAGTCTTGGCAGATAACACCGCACCGGCTATTTTAGCTCTATGTTAACATTCAGTCAGGCCACCTTGAAACACTAAAATCCTGCAGGGATATTTTCAGCTAAACATGCTAAGTTAAAACTTGGTGCCAAGAATAATGTCGGCTTTGCAGCGAATTAAAGTTTTAAAAGCCTCCATCTCCTGAACATATATCATAACATGCTGTTCATCATCGAGCAATATGGAACCTCCACGTGGGTAATGGTTACAGTAGACTGATGACTTGAGTCTAAATTTTGCTCCATTGAATTATTAATGGCTATTATGGGGTGTCGTTGGGGGGATGGAGCGAAAACAAGGACTCATGTAATAAATCTAGGGTTACAGTACTAAATGTTAAGGTGAGTTGTTGTAATATTTGTCAATACCTTTCACAGATACCATTCAAGAAACCAGGTGGTCTTATTCAGTGCGTGAAATTTCATCCGACAAAGCCATTCCTATTTGTAGCGGTAAGTTCAGTTTCATTTAATTCGCCTTTATCTTTTGCTAATTCAATTGAAGCTAATATAACCCTAGACTCACGATCTAAGTCCCTTCACTTTTGCTCATTGAATTGAATTGATGTTGTTGTTGTCGCTTCAGTGAGGGACTTATTTCCTAACTCTTCTGAAAACGGCAAAAAATTTCCTGCAGGGCCAATTTTGGCCCCGACCAATCAATTATGGCTTGAAGAAACATTCATCTAAGTACTGACAGCTAGTTTCATGGTGCAGCAGTTCAGGAAAACTGCTTTTTGTAGCGTTTTAGGCTCTGTGGTTTTGAGAAGAAACTAGCAGGTGATTTAGGCCATGTTGAATCCGTACGTGGCTATTCCTTTTCTGGAAGCGTTTGGGAATGAGTCGTAGTTGTAGCGACATATTAGTTCAGGGGAGCGAAACTACACGCAAATAGATTGCAATTCAGCCATCTTGCGCGGTAGTTTGGCGACAAAGAAGCCAGCCTGAGTCATGTCAGAGTTTTCAGGATGAATTTGTAAATGAAAGGATTCCGGCAATAACGACACAGGAAAAAGAAGATACTCATGTAATAAGTCTTAATAAAATATAGACTTCCGTTGCTCATTGAATTGAATTGCCCTTGTAGCTTTAGCAACGTTACGTTTTTTGAAAGTACTGTTTTAAGAATTATGCTGCAAAAGCCAACCAACAGATCCGAAAAATACAGTTGAAGGCATTTCCTCCTGCAACGTAGTGGTCTTCTGCCAATGATGACAAGAAAAGGTTCATGTAATCAGTGGCAGACCACGGGGGGGGGGATGAGGGGGGACAAGTGGCCCACTTTTTTCCGATGTCAATCTTCCAATTCGTCTAAATCCATTGAGAAAGTGTCTAAGTAGTCGACTTTAGAGCTTAATAAACAAATAAAGGCTTTTCTAGAAGGTAAGGAGGGCGTTTCCTGAGTATGAAAAGGGCGTGGTCCTGAAAATTTTTCCCGGGCGCTACGTTCCCAGACCCCCATCTTAGTTCATCCCCTCCAGTTTTTTTGCGGCTGGCCCCGCCACTGCATGGAACCAGTCGCTTCATTACGAGTTTTAAACCGNTGCTCATTGAATTTAATTGCCCTTGTAGCTTTAGCAACGTTACGTTTTTTGAAAGTACTGTTTTAAGAATTATGCTGCAAAAGCCAACCAACAGATCCGAAAAATACAGTTGAAGGCATTTCCTCCTGCAACGTAATGGTCTTCTGCCAATGATGACAAGAAAAGGTTCATGTAATCAGTGGCAGACCACGGGGGGGGGGGGATGAGGGGGGACAAGTGGCCCACTTTTTTCCGATGTCAATCTTCCAATTCGTCTATGTAGTCGACTTTAGAGCTTAATAAACAAATAAAGGCTTTTCTAGAAGGTAAGGAGGGCGTTTCCTGAGTATGAAAAGGGCGTGGTCCTGAAAATTTTTCCCGGGCGCTACGTTCCCAGACCCCCATCTTAGTTCATCCCCTCCAGTTTTTTTGCGGCTGGCGCCGCCACTGCATGGAACCAGTCGCTTCATTACGAGTTTTAAACCGAAAAATTAAGTCATGGTAAGGCTTGGAAGTGTTATTGAAGATCATTTACTAACGTGACTTGGCTCTATTTCAGACCCAAACTTTCATTCGAGTATACAATCTTCAGAAACAAGAACTTGTAAAAAAACTTACTTCAGGAACAAAATGGATATCAAGCATGGCTATTCATCCTCAAGGTATTTGGTTGCTATTTTTCAATTTTTATGCTTTGCTATTTGGCTCACCGTTCAGATTCTTACACGTTTTTAAACCACATAGGTGCTGGGGTAGCGACAGGACGATCTGACAATGTCCCCAATAATTGCGGTCTGTGAATTACACCAGTAGAAAATGAAAAAGACAGGACTGTTTTCAATTTAGTTTGCCAAAACAGATTTTGGAGAACTATCTTAAAGGGAATGTGCAATGGTAAATAGGCTTGTCTATAAATAGAACAAAGAAAACACTGAGACACTGCATTGTTTCTTTCGCTATCCATCATTCACGGCGCGTGTGCAACTTCGATTTGAATGGGATATTTTTAGATTGTTTTACTCTTTGCAAATGCAAGCTTTTAACCTTGCACAAACCCTTTAATATATTTTTAACAAAATTCCAAGCTGTCGTTGGTGATTTTGAAAGACAACTGGCTATAAATTTGCTTGACTTTTTAGCACAGAAAATTTTAATCTTTGGAAAAAGCCTCTCGATGGTTTATAAAACCCGTTCTATAGAATATCTCCAGCTATCCCACCTCCTTATAGCCTGTTGTCCAGCCCATAATCCAAAGAATACTTATTCTTTGGATTATGGGCTGGATAACAGGCTAACCTCCTTACAACATTACTGTTTTGTTCAGTTATACGCAGGTTACCTTGGAGCATAGTAAAAGTTTCCAGCTGTGTCATCTTTTTCTTTAGTGCAGTCGTCTATTGTATTCACTGTAGAGTAGTTTCTTTTAGCGTAAAGTAGGTTACAATGTTTGTAATGTAATTAAAATGTTACCTAGTGATAACATTTTCTTCTTTCAGGTGATAATTTGATAGTTGGTAGTTACGACAAACGACTTTGCTGGTTCGACATCGATTTATCTACAAAACCTTATAAAACCCTGAGGTAATGTTTTTATTATCAGTAAATTTTTACCATGACCCTTGTGAAACAAATTACCATTCAATTTTGCCTTGGTAGTTTCTACGAAAAACTGAATTCGAATGCTTACGGTCCTATTAACCCTTGTCTGAAATTCTGAAAAGGTCAAAGTTGCCAACAACATCAATGCCCAAAACGACCAATTTATGTTTCAAGTAAGATGAAGCAAAATGTTTTCCAATGATATCCACTATCGTGGCCAAAAGGTTACTGGACAGCCGTCAAAGAAGGCCTAAAATGCTACCTCTTTAGAGTTCTAGCCCGCTCTTGGTTTCGAAACCCCTCCCCCCGAAGTCAATGTTGTATTTTTCCATCAACAAACTGTTCTTGGACTTATTTCACTGTCAATCTGTCCCAACAACATTGACTCTGGGGGAAGGGGGGTCTTTATCTTTGAGAAACCAAGGTTTTGATCAATCGTCCAATAACTTTTGGCCACGATTGTAGCTTGTGCAGATGCCAGTTGCACAAATACGATAATTTCCCTTCTGTTGTTGAAAAAATAGTTCGTGGAAACAAACTTTCCCCGTAAGTTTTACGAATTGGAGTTAATATGCTATTACAGATAATTTTGACCTTTTGTATTGTGATTTTTTTGCTTGGAATGATGATCTATCGATATTGATAGATTGATTGATAGATCATGCAATTGATTGATTTATTTGTTGATCAAATGATAGATTGCTTGATTGATTGATAAATCGATTGACTGATTTCGTATACTTCAGGCATCACAAGAAGGCAATTCAGGGCGTGGCATTCCATTCTAAATATCCATTGTTTGCATCAGCCAGTGATGACGGTTCTGTAATTGTTTGTCATGGAAAAGTTTTCAGGTAAGAATGTCTTTCCTTCAAAAATTGCAAAATAAATAATTTTAATTTTAATTACTGTAATACTACATAATTTAAATAATTAGGCAAAATAAATAATTTAAATTTTGTTAAGTTTTACTATACGTCGTAATTTTTTCTGCCCATTTCACAAAAGTGTTATGTAAATGGTAGTAAGAATTCGTATATAAAATTTGTCCTTGTAATCCTTGTTCAAATGCATTCATTGATCTTGAATAAGCTCCGAGTCAAAACATGCTTGATTTTAGGGGATTTTAGCAATTATCGTCGCTGGCGGTACTTTTCTCTCATACCAATTATATTTATTCAAATAAAGATCATCATTGTTTCTGGTTATCTCGTATTTCCTTCGTTTGTTTTTCAAGAAGATTTGTCAAAATCTTGGCTCCCTCTGCTCCAATTACTGCCGGGTGAGCCAGATAAAGTTCCCTCTTTTGAAAATTCATAGCATCAAGATTACTGAATGAATTGGAACGAATCGAATTCTGCTTGATAGCCGAGAGATTGAAGTATTTTTTGAATTTTTCTCGCGTTTTTATGAGCACTGAAATTATAATTGCGACATGCCTGGAAAGGGCCTAAAACACTCGATCAAGTAGTGGAAAAACTCTTCGCACAGAACAGTAAAGAAGGTACAATTTTTCACGGGTAAGAGATCTCGTCCGCACATTTATTGCCATGGGATTAAACAACTTCAGAATTTTTTTGAAAATCTATTTTCTATAACTTTTGAGAGAGATGAAATTCTCCTGCGTATTGTTGTGTGTGAGGAAATTCCTTAAGATGTGATCAAGTGTTTTAGGCCCTTTTTCGGGCATTTGGCAACCAAGAAATTTTGATGAATCGTATTTACCAACATTTAAAACGCGAGAAAAATCACAAAAATAGTTCGGTCTTTCGGCTTTTAAGTAGAATTCAATTCATTCGAATCCATCCAGTACTCTTGGCGCTGTTAATTTTCAAAAGGGGCAACTTTTTTCTGGCTTAACCGGTATATTTATTTGAATC
>REGM01000313.1:192636-215513 GCA_004194415.1 Aurelia aurita
AACCAAAGCCTATAGCCTTAGCTTTCGGCTAAAAATAGAGACTTTCATAACAGGCCTATTTTACAGAAAAAGCAAAGCCTATAGCCTTACTTTTCGGCTAAAAATAGAGACTTTCATAATCGGCCTATTTTACCGAAAAACCAAAGCCTATAGCCTTACTTTTCCTCTAAAAATAGAGACTTTCATAATCGGCCTATTTTATCGAAAAACCAAAGCGTATAGCTTTACTCTTCAGCTAAGAATAAGAACTTTCATAAGCGGCCTATTTTACCGAAAAATTAAGTCCTTAATTTTTGGGGAAAAACTTAGTATTTCCAAAGTCAGACTATTCTACTGAAAAAGCAAAGCCTTTAGCCTTCCATTTTTGCAAACAATAAGCATTTTTACATTTTGCAAAAATCAAGGCTTTAGGCTCCCAAAGTCAACAGTTTTGGACCAATCAATTTTTTGGCGAAATTCATGGCTATAGGCTTGAAAAAAATCTCGATTGTCGTAGTGATAAAGTTTTATTTAAAAATCAAAGCTATAGGCTTGCGAAAATCCCTAGTTTTGGAGTGATGGAAAAATCCTAATTTTGAGGGAAAAATCAAGGCTCTAGGGTTGGAAAAATCTGAGATTTGGATCAATTGCTTTTTGAGCAAAAATCAAATCTGAAGGCTTGCAAAAATACATAATTTTGTAGAGATGAATTAGGCTTGGAATAATCTACAACATATTAATTGCTAAAAATCCTCTAATTAATGTTTAAAGGCTATTGGCTTGCAAGAATTCCCATTTTCTGAACAATTGATTTTTGGATAAAATTGAAGGCTCTACTCTTCCAAAAATCCATACTTTTGGACCAATTAATTCTTGGCGAAAAGTTAAATCTGCAGGGCTTGCAAAAAGTCACCTTTTTTGATTTTGTAACTCATCAATATGTCGACAAAAGCAAAGCTTGAGCCTTGGAAAAATCCGAAAGACGTCAAGTTATAGGTGGCAACTTTACATGTAAAAATATAGCTACCGTCATTATTGTTCTTTATTGTACAATTCTTGTTTTTATTTCATTGGAATGGGAGCTGTCAACTCACAAAACCTTGCCCTAAAGAACGCGATAAAATTAGTAAATATTTTCAGAATAGAAAGGATAACTTCTCACAGACAAAGAGACCTGCAAACATGGCAGCCTCAGGCTTGTAAACTTGTAACAATTTCTTTTTACAACATCTAATGCCGCCCTGTCGCCTTGTTATCATTAAGTCTTACCACGACAGTCCCAGTGTTTATACTTTCAATCTAAAGTGACCCGTGGAAGAAATTTAGATCTGCCGGACCGGGTGCCGGACTCTCTAACTACGACTCGTATACACACAGAAATCTGACTGAAATTGCGAGGTTGATGCAATTATTTTGATAGGAAAGGCGGATGGCCTAAGTAAGACCCTCATGACAAACGACTCAAAATTCATATTTCTAGTGCTGGAAGATGGGGAAAAAAATTATGAGTACAAAGATTAATGTTTATTCTAGCCATAGAGTGGAAATATTTCACTGTTATTAGTTTAAATACTGCGACAGAAATTGCTGCGACAGAAAACCAAACAGATCGGAAAATTAGTCCAGTTTTTGTGACTGTACATCACCATCATCATCATCATCATTAGCAAATGCACTACCTAATACAGGTATGGCAGGCATGGCAGCTATACTACTAACATTAAACTAAAACAATAACACTTGAACTATAATAATGCACTAAAAATGAAATGAACTCAAATGAACCAAATATATTTACATTGAAATTTAAAATAAAAACAACAGAAAGGGCGTGTTTAGGTGTCTTGGAACATCCAGGCTAGGCCTAGTTTACAATCGGCAGTGAGTCTCTCAGTTTGCTGGCAACAATAATAAACTCAGCCAAGCGGCTAAGAATGATGTACAATTAATGAGTCCTAGTTTGAGCGATGAGGGGGCAATAGTTAAGGTAGTAGTAGCAGCGATAACTAGGCCGAAAATCATAAGTCTAGGAGCAATTTACCAGATCTTTGGCTACTATTTACCGACCAAACTGCTCTCCACAGTCCGTCATCTTTATTTGACAACTGGAATGTTTATGGTATTCTTCAATTTAAGTTCAACCATATCATCATATCCTTATGAATTATTCATAACCATTTGCCGCCCATGAATTTAGGCTGCAACGTTATTTACCAGAATACAGACACGAGGATCGTGAAGCAGGTCCAGAAAATTTGGATTGGAAAGACGAAGAAGGGCAGATTCCTTAATAATACCGGGTGTCCCAAAAAAGTAATCCCGTTTAAAAAATCACCAAAACTCGATTATCTAACCTATCACCAAATTTTCTTTTTATCTCTTTTGTCAATGATCCAAATATATTAAAGATGACAAAATGTTTGCTTTCATTACTTAAAGGGTTTAAAATGTCAGGTTGAAAACCTTATAATGAGCTATACTCTGCAATGTTGTAAATCTTGCCTAAGAGCCATTATTTTGAGATTTTTTCATTATCCTGCAAGTCTACAATGATATTTTGCTTTTCTTTCTGACATTTATGACCAAACTGGAAGCTTGATATACAAAAAGAAATTAATCTGGTAATCATCAGTGCTTTTTGCAGTATGCTTCAAAACCAGGCAGCCCCTAAGAGAGCTAAATTTGCTAATTTTGAAACCAGTCACTAGATCAGCTATGCCAGGTAAAATAATTTGGTCTTTGATCTACTTGCCAAAAAAGAAATTTAAAGATCGGCCATGTAATCAAATTTTGGTGATTTTTCAAACAGTAGTACTTTTTTAGGACACCCGGTAGCATCGTCGTTTTAAGCTTACATGCCAGTGGAAAATGACTGTTGATTCATTTTCATTTCATTTTTACAATATTTATACAGGTTACAAATTTCAGTTATAACTAACTGTTTTACAAATTTACCTGTCAAAAAAAGCCTAAATTAAAAAATATATATTACAAATGAAGCGATTGAAACCAATGAAGATTACAAATGAAGCGATTGAAACCAAGGCGTTCTGAGTCGATCCAAAGGCGAATTTGATCTTTTTTGGTTCGGTATGGCAAGACTCATTAAATAGGCCTTGACATCCGGTTCCACTTCCATCATCCGGATAATAACCTGCGCTTTTATGTACACTGGTGTGAAAATGAGAATGGAGCTAACAGCGCCGTCTGGCTCCTATATTCAAAGTAATGGCTGAATCAAAAATGGGATACCCGTTCNTGATTTTTCAAATAGTAGTACTTGTTTAGGACACCCGGTAGCATCGTCGTTTTAAGCTTACATGCCAGTGGAAAATGACTGTTGATTCATTTTCATTTCATTTTTACGATATTTATACAGGTTAGAAATTTCAGTTATAACTAACTGTTTTACAAATTGACCTGTCAAAAAAAGCCTAAATTAAAAAATATATATTACAAATGAAGCGATTGAAACCAATGAAGATTACAAATGAAGCGATTGAAACCAATGAAGATTACAAATGAAGCGATTGAAACCAATGCGTTCTGAGTCGATCCAAAGGCGAATTTGATCTTTTTTGGTTCGGTATGGCAAGAGTCATTAAATAGGCCTTGACATCCGGTTCCACTTCCATCATCCGGATAATAACCTGCGTTTTTATGTACACTGGTGTGAAAATGAGAATGGAGCTAACAGCGCCGTCTGGCTCCTATATTCAAAGTAATGGCTGAATCGAAAATGGGATACCCGTTCCCACAAGTAAAAAATGTATTGCTTGAAAGCTTGTTGTTCTATATGTACTGGTGCTCATTTTCAAACCCAATCATACAACTCAGATTTTACAGGGGGTGTCGCTCAGGTAAGGTACTAGCTGCGTGAAATCACACACGAAATCAAAGATTCAAATTCTATACAATTCAAGAATAAAATCAGATTTTGGAAAAATGAAGACTGCGACTGCAGACTTTGCAGGCAGTAAATTCCTCGACTCGGCTCGGCTTTTTATAGTCCTACATATCTTGTGCTTAATATAGATTTAATATTAATTTTGTAATTTTATTGACTAATTTTACTTGTATATATTCTTCTGTAACTTTGTAATTAATTTGTTGGCTTGAATTTTCTTTTTCTATATTGCTATGTAAGTTGCCAACTTTAAATAAAATGTGATAATAATAATGATAATAATAATAACAGTCACGTGATGTAACTACCAGGTGAGTCAGAAACATGTTTAGACATTTGGAAGCCTTTTTCTTTCAAACCATTTAACTGGCTCCTATAAAATGATAATATCTGTGTAGCTAACATATCAACTTAGATAAGAAAATTTGGTTTGTCAAAATCGGTCGTATTGTACTGAAGTTACAAGCGATTTTATGAAAATGCTTCATCTCAAAATCCTTGATCCAAATTTGCTAGCAATTCAGCCTCATGATAATAGAAAATAGACAAAAAAGGCCGAATGACAGTCCCAAGCACATTGTGCAGAAGCCTATTCGTATGCCTTGTAAATGTTTGGGCGATAAGATAGACAGATAAGAGTTTGTGATAGATGTTGAGCTGAATTGCTACCAAAATTGATCAAGGATATTAGGCCTGTTTTGAACGATTTTGAGATGAAGCATTTTTATAAAATTGCTTGTAGTTTGAGAGCGATGCAACCAATTTTGACACACTAAATTTTTGTATCTAAGTTGAAANAAGCGATTTTACGAAAATGCTTCATCTCAAAATCCTTGATCCAAATTTGCTAGCAATTCAGCCTCATGATAATAGAAAATAGACAAAAAAGGCCGAATGACAGTCCCAAGCACATTGTGCAGCAGCCTTTTCGTATGACTTGTAAATGTTTGGGCGATAAGATAGACAGATAAGAGTTTGTGATAGATGTTGAGCTGAATTGCTAGCAAAATTGATCAAGGATATTAGGCCTGTTTTGAACGATTTTGAGATGAAGCATTTTTATAAAATTGCTTGTAGTTTGAGAGCGATGCAACCAATTTTGACAAACTAAATTTTTGTATCTAAGTTGAAATGTTAACTACACAGGTATCATCAGTTCATAAGACTTTGATAAATGGTTTGAGAGCTACAGGCTTTCAAACGCCTATACATTTTTCTGACTCACTCGGTAGCATCCGTTCCCTTGAATTAACACGCCAGTACAAAGTGATTAGCAGTTGCAAACAAAGGGATTTTTACGTCAAACAACGAAGCAGACAGCAAAAGGTAGCTTTACACTTGGGTGGCTAACTCACGCAATTTACCAGCAGCAGGTATTTAGATCTTTCCTTCTTCTTCTTTTGGTACATACTCATGTCTCTTCATAACAACCACTTTCCGTATGTACAATGAGTGAGCTAGCCACATAGGTTTTAGACAATCTTCTGCGGTCTGTTTTGTTTACATGCAGGACTTGACTAATCGGCCGTACAAATCCCTTTGTTTGCAGTCACCCATCGTTCTATTGGCTTGATAATCAGAAAGCAACGGATGTTATTATTACAAAATCCAACCTTGTTGCGAAGACCACAATTTTTATACCGTTGGGGAAGAATCTGTCAGGGATATCAAATAGAGAATTTAATTTCAATCAGAACCGGATCTTCTTAGATTTGGAAGTCTAGCCCCTCTGTCGGGAAAATTCTGGCGCAGCCCCTGTATGGGACGGCCTGCTAGTTATGTTGCAAGTATTTTAATGGTGTGCCTAGCTAAAGCGGGGGTATACAGGAGTTATGCCCCCTGTTTTCAATAAGAAACAAACATGACTACGGGTACGGGCGAACATAAAAAGGTTATTTGATCAGCGTGTCAAAGTTTGATTTCACGATTCTGTTGTTTGTAGTCAGCTGACAACAAAATGACGAACAACCATGTTGTAATGTTGATTTTTCCGACAAAACTTCACAGTTCCATTCAATCGAAAACTTTTTGTTTTTTTCGTACTTGTGTGTTTTGCCACCTCAAGAACAGCTAATGAGAAACACAGGTGAACGCTTACGTATGAGCGAATATGCGTCATAATAACATTATCAAAGATACGCTTGAAATTACATGTAATAAGGCTGATATCATCAAAACCAGAACCAGATAAGTTAAATTTCGATCAAGATAGGCCTTATTATTCATTCCTGTGGAGTGCACGCTCTCTGCGCTCAGGAGTTTCCTTCGTAGCATTTCTGGTTACTTGACAAATGTCAAAACAAACGAAGCCGGAGAAGATTCCCCGAAACCAGTATGGCTAACGGTCGGGTTGTACACGCGAAAAGGCATTTTAAGAGAATGATTTTCTTAAAAATGCCTATTGGCATGCACAATGCGACAGTTACCCATACTGGATTCAGGGTAACAATTGCGGCTTTGTTTGTTTGTTTTGAATTGTTGTTTGAGAGAAGTCCCTTTGTCTGCGATCTCTATTCGCTTTGAAATGGCCTGTCAATCAAGAGCAACGGATGCTATTGTTACCAAATCTGCCCAGTTTGACGTGAGTCTATCTGGAGCCGACGCAATTCTGACTTTTGCAGCGACGCTAAACACGTTCGACAGTGAATTCAGCTTGACACATTGTTCAATGGTAAATGAAAGACGGTGGGCCTGGATTCAACCATGCATAAATCTATCAGGTGACGTGACTGAAAAGTACAACATATAAGACGAGACTTATTTCACAGATAATCCAAAAGAAGTGGAACCAAACAAGATCCTTGGAGCACCCCATTCGGGTCCTATTTGCTAATAGACAAAAGTTGATGACTGGATGATGTTTGAATATTAATCGCTCCACACAGCTTCTGAGGTGGATTCGCAGCCCCCTACGATAAAACTGATAAATCTAGATTTTATCAAACAACTTGATTCAACACTACCGCAACAAGTTTACAGGGAAGATACGAAGCAATAAAAACTCAACCAGCAATTATGAGCTTCCCTTTTCAGTACCCTTCTACCTGTTTCGTTCACAAGTTAAAACAAACAACAGATAGAACAGCAAATAGCTTTCGATCAATTTCGTTAAATACACAGCACACAGACAAAACAACACCGCTGGGCGCCTTACCAGAAAACAATACTTTAGCGGACACAATGCTCGATATATGTACACACCTGCCAAATCACCTGCTGGTGTTGACCCCCGTCTTTACTGCGAAATAGCGTTGCCGCAGTGAATAGCGTATACAGGCATTCTGGCTATGTCCTGGGTTTCACAGCAGGTTTAGCTGGCAGAGAGCCCTTACTGAGGGATTAAGAAAAGCTGTTTACAACTTTGTTTTCATGCGACGAGAGAAAATTGGTAAATTGTAAACGAAAGTGTTTTGTATTGTATGAGTTGTTTGCGATATTACCTATTAGCTGACGCAGCTGAAAGGGGAAACTTGGATGCTCTACAAGGAAAGGTAATCGTTACAATATTGTACAACTTGAATCGATAACGAGTGAACAATCACAGACAAGCTTCAAGCATAAACACGAAAGTGGTAATTTGTAAACGAAAGTGCTTCCTATGGATTGCTTGTGATTTCACTCATTAGCGAATCCAGAGGAAGGGACAACGTGAAAGCTCTAGGACGAAAGGTAATTGCTACAACATCGTACACCATAAAACAGTACTGCTTAGAAATCGCAGATGACGAGCTCCAAAATATATACAAAACCGAAGAGAATCTTGAATTGAATTACTTGGAGATATACTTGGCTGCCTCGCTACAGTGCTTGAATAAATCTATTTGTGAAAGGACTAGCCAATAACAGGACTGAATGAAAACAGATTTGATTGTGAAGATGTACACGTTTTATCACTACAACTGTGAAATTGCAGACAATTTGCAAAGATACAGGTAAAATTAATTAGCTTTGTTCATAAAAACTCTTTATCGGAGATAGAGTTTTCGAAGATCTCAAAACTACATGATTGCAAAAGTTGACGAACTGAGGTAAGGAAAATTCGTGTATGTAACACCATTCTGAGAGGTGAAAAAGATTTCTATACAAGTTTGGAGTATACGAGCAACGTTGAAAATAAGGAAGCCTCGTAGCATCATAACAGATTAAGTTAGAAGTACAAGAAGGATTCATTGTCTAAACTAAGATACGGTAAAAAACTAAGGATTTGATATTGCCAAAGAAAATCATATCATATTACCAAAAGTTAATCCGAGAACACAAGTTTATAAGAACAAAACAAGCTAGAAGTTGAATGCAACCAGGTTTAAAAGCAAACGGATTGGTTTGTTTACAACGTAGCAGCAGCAAAAAGGAGGAGTTTTGTTTATTGTTTGTTTACAGCCAAATTAGCAAGTCGCCGAAATCGACAAGCATCAGAAAGAGTGCAATCATTGTACGCTGGATCAAGCGAAGATTGAAGCTATTTACAAAGATATATGGAAAAGGCCCTGGAATCATTGATTTGAAAGGCACTGTTTGATTGGTAAAAGCAGTCGAAGAAGCGACAAACGATTAGCAAACAGTCGTTTAATTTGCTAAATGTCGGTGAGTTATCAATTTTAACCACTGTTATGAAAAGCTAAGCGATAGCTCTCAAAAGAAGCCGTTCCTAGCAAAATACCAGAAACGAATGAGCGGCTGTCTGTTTTCATAAAACGAGTTTACAAACATTCTCAGCTTGACAAGTTTCTTCGCTGAAACTGAATGAAGGAAAAGAAAACAAAGTTGAAACTCGCTGTTCACGACTGAGTTTCGAACAATCTAGAAGAAAAACTAGTGAAGGAAGTTTATCGATGAAAATACAAGTTTTAAAAGAAAACTTTCCCATCCCACGCACACAGTTTTACAATATATTGCTTGTTTCTAAATCTAGAACAACATAACACCGCCTTCAAATGCTACGCACATAATGTTTACATAACGCCGCCTTCAAATGCTACGCCCTTCTTGATTTGAAAAAGTCCGCTTCACATGCACAGCTTTGCGCATTTACAGTCTCTAGATGAAGAATTTTTGTTGTTGCTATATATTGATGACATTTTAGCTTCAATCTAAGACCATTATTGTTACTGAACAGTATCAGAGTGTATTTGTTCAAGCATCGAGTAAACTTGATTATATGTCATCTGTGTGGTTCAAGGAAATTTTGACACGGAGGTTATCTCTTTAAAGGAGCACTACTTATGCCAAATGGTATCACTGAATATTGGTATTGATACGAATCAGGCTTTCGTCGCATAAATAAGAAGACATTGTTGGAAAACGTGGAAGATATAATTGTTAAGTTGTAATACGGTTTGCTGAGGCAGGTACATAAAAGACATTGAATCCTGCTGGGGCACAACTGAGACCAAACGGTATAACTCAGTATCAGTACAACCACAATTCATTGTGAAGCAAGATATTCTTACTGGCTAAAGGTATAATTGCTGAGTTTTATGGCTTTGCAGAAGCAGTAAAACAAAGAAAGGACATTTAAATCCTGCTGGGGCACAACTGAGACAAAACGTCATCACTCAATATCAGTACAACCACAATTCATCGTGAGGCAAGGTGTTTTTACTGTGTAAAGGCACAATTGTTGTCTTGAACAGAGATTGCAGAAATATTACAGCCACTAAAAGACAAATCATAACAACACGGTTGAAATTATTATTAGAATGACAAACCGAATCATTTAGTGATGCAAAAACACAGCCTATCATAGCAAAATGGCTCCGAGGCTAGCCTTCAATTGGTTGCCATTTATCAAATTCTCCCTTGTACTGATGGTTTATGTATTTGCTGGTGGGCTGTTAATCTTCTACATCGAAGAGTGCAGAGACGTACCGCCAGAACCAACCAGGAGAAAACGTGCATTTTTAGGAAATATCACAGCTATTTGTCATAATATTGCTGGTCAAATGTTTTTAAATACGAATAATAGTTTAATGCCAAAGGAAAATAGAAGTTTATTAGATCTGAGTTCGTTTATGGCGAGATGTTACAGACTACTTGATAAAGAAGAGATTATTGTAAAGACAAAAGGAGAATGTGCTTGGAATTGGAAAAATTTGAGGAAATGGATTAAATTTGTACACAACACATTAGCAACGATAGGTAAGTGAAAAATTACTTTGTTTTCAACTGGAGAGTGGTGCGAAAAGAACCAAAGAGAACGTCTGTGTAGTAATAAGAACTTTGTTTCGTACAGGATCCCTCCACGGTACTGACTACCTTGCACTATACCGATGGCATCCCTCCGCAGCAGCTACCTAGTATCTCTACAGTACTGTTCAGACTTTCTCTGGGGTGGAGATAGGCAGGCTCCCAACATGAAGGAGCTCCCAACACGCGGGGATGGCTCAGTGGTAGCGCGCTTGACTACTAATCTGAAGGTGGGTGGTTCGAGTCCCCGCCCTGTCAAACCTGCTATGTAGAGTGAGGAAACTGTAATTCCAGGCTAAGGGAATCAAGAGGTGTGGTCGCATCGAGAGGAAGGACCAGGACATTGCTTCAATAAGCTTGGCTTTTTAATGTTCCTAAAACCTACCAGGATGTTAGGTAGAAATAAAAAAAAGATTTGTTAAAGGAGCTCCGTCGCCAAAGTGTAAACAAATCTGTAAACACAATTGTTTTAAGCACGTGTCTATTGTCTTTTGCAGTTTGTTTGGTGGCTTCACCCAAGCCACCAAAAATTGACCGTTAAAAATCCATTTATATCCGAGCACTCGTAACAGATATGAATGTTTGGTTTTTTCCTCTGTGAAGTACAAAGATTTATCTTCAAAATAACGCTTTCATTTTTGAAAAATAGATGAAAGTCTGTGTGATATTGCCTATCAGAAAACTGCAAAATCACCGTTTCGACCGAAATTTGGAGACGGAGCCCCTTTAACCTAAGACACTACAATAGTACGATATATCACCTAAGACACTACAATAGTACGATATATCAACAGAACTGAAAGTCTTTTGGCGGTATAAAACTTGACGACAGCCTAAAAAATCACTGACTGGAATCTTTTTCGTTAGACACCGTTTACAGTGCAAAAATTTTGACATCACAGAAAGATTTAATGCGAATTTATACGAGCTGTGATTTGAAATGAGCCAATCAGAAAGAACCTTTGGTAGATGAGTATTGTTTTTAGAATACCAAATAGTGCCACGCAAAATCGGCAAATTCTCTAGAAATTAATCTTACCTATGTTTGGATTACTGCAGAAGATTAATATTTGACGATTGATATTAAAACTGATTTTGTTGTTCTTCGTGCGCCGGATTAGATTCTTCGGTCACCCGTATGAATTGCATATTTCGATTTAAAATGTCAGTATGTTTTTGCGCATTTCAAAAGGCGGCTTTAATTTGTAATGGAATTGAGAAGCTACGTAGGCTTGAAATAAATTTCAATAAACAACCTGAAAATGATCTTTCTTTTTACGTATTTTTAGAAAACAAACTGTTGTTTAGCACAGGTATGTTGTCTAGGAGAGATGAATAAGTATCGCCGTTTTGCAATCAAAGTTTTCACTGCAAGTGAAATGTTTTCGAAAGTTTTCAATACTTTCGCAGATTGTAATCCTATCTCGAAGTCGGTGGTCGTTTTCACTGACAGGTTTCTAAACGATATGTTTGATAAATTTCATTGTGTTAAAGTGAATCTGGTTTATCGTTGCTTGGTAGAAGATTGCCTATCTGGACATTAAACTGATAGGCCTAAGCAAAACATGATACAGTTGGCTGGCTTTTGTCAGTGGGGAATAAGCGGGTGTTCACTCCAGATAATTCAAGATAATGCTGCAAGAGGGTTTCTCCATCAGCCACTTTTCTTTATCACTTACTTGGCCTGACATCTAATGTGAAACAGACTTAGGTATCTAATCGTTTGTAGTAATTACGTGTATTTGTATGTGGTTTCTTTTTTGCTTTGTTTTGTTTTACGATTTTTCATGTAGTCTTCTGCTCCCCGTGGTATCGTCCTTGTAGTACTGTAATGTAGGTACTCCGTAATACGTAATGTGAAATCTTTGATGCAATACAAAAGAAGATAATTCAAATATACCGTAGGCTCGATAGCTACAAAATTTATAACAAGAACCCTCCGACTAGGGCCAAAGTTTTAACCACGATTTACTGCCTGCAAAAGGCCTAAATTTATAAAAGGCACAGGCTAATTAAATTTGAAAAAATTGGGGAAAATACAGAAGAGAGAGAGGGCAAAGGGGAAGTGTCTCCTTCTCCCTACCCATACTTCTTCTTTCCCTCTTCTTTCAACATAAGAAAAAGCCATGTACAAACTAGATCAACAGAATTTCTGCTATGTACAAGCAACTTTTGCTTAATNGATTTATCTTCAAAATAACGCTTTCATTTTTGAAAAATAGATGAAAGTCTGTGTGATATTGCCTATCAGAAAACTGCAAAATCACCGTTTCGACCGAAATTTGGAGACGGAGCCCCCCTAAGACACTACAATAGTACGATATATCAACAGAACTCAAAGTCTTTTGGCGGTATAAAACTTGACGACAGCCTAAACAATCACTGACTGGAATCTTTTTCGTTAGACACCGTTTACAGTGCAAAATTTTGACATCACAGAAAGATTTAATGCGAATTTATACTAGCTGTGATTTGAAATGAGCCAATCAGAAAGAACCTTTGGTAGATGAGTATTGTTTTTAGAATACCAAATAGTGCCACGCAAAATCGGCAAATTCTCTAGAAATTAATCTTACCTATGTTTGGATTACTGCAGAAGATTAATATTTCACGATTGATATTAAAACTGATTTTGTTGTTCTTCGTGCGCCGGATTAGATTCTTCGGTCACCCGTATGAATTGCATATTTCGATTTAAAATGTCAGTATGTTTTTGCGCATTTCAAAAGGCGGCTTTAATTTGTAATGGAATTGAGAAGCTACGTAGGCTTGAAATAAATTTCAATAAACAACCTGAAAATGATCTTTCTTTTTACGTATTTTTGGAAAACAAACTGTTGTTTAGCACAGGTATGTTGTCTAGGAGAGATGAATAAGTATCGCCGTTTTGCAATCAAAGTTTTCACTGCAAGTGAAATGTTTTCGAAAGTTTTCAATACTTTCGCAGATTGTAATCCTATCTCGAAGTCGGTGGTCGTTTTCACTGACAGGTTTCTAAACGATATGTTTGATCAATTTCATTGTGTTAAAGTGAATCTGGTTTATCGTTGCTTGGTAGAAGATTGCCTATCTGGACATTAAACTGATAGGCCTAAGCAAAACATGATACAGTTGGCTGGCTTTTGTCAGTGGGGAATAAGCGGGTGTTCACTCCAGATAATTCAAGATAATGCTGCAAGAGGGTTTCTCCATGAGCCACTTTTCTTTATCACTTACTTGGCCTGACATCTAATGTGAAACAGACTTAGGTATCTAATCGTTTGTAGTAATTACGTGTATTTGTATGTGGTTTCTTTTTTGCGTTGTTTTGTTTTGTTTTACGATTTTTCATGTAGTCTTCTGCTCCCCGTGGTATCGTCCTTGTAGTACTGTAATGTAGGTTGTAAGTAGTGTACTCCGTAATACATATTGTGAAATCTTTAATGCAATACAAAAGAAGATAATTCAAATATACCGTAGGCTCGATAGCTACAAAATTTATAACAAGAACCCTCCGACTAGGGCCAAAGTTTTAACCACGATTTACTGCCTGCAAAAGGCCTAAATTTATAAAAGGCACAGGTTAATTAAATTTGAAAAAATTGGGGAAAATACAGAAGAGAGAGAGGGCAAAGGGGAAGTGTCTCCTTCTCCCTACCCATACTTCTTCTTTCCCTCTTCTTTCAACATAAGAAAAAGCCATGTACAAACTAGATCAACAGAATTTCTGCTATGTACAAGCAACTTTTGCTCAATGACCGTTTTCACCCCTAGTCTTTCGGTGGCGACAAAAAATGCAAGCAAGGACTTCATGTAGTTTTGTCTCTACCTGGCATCCGAAGGTAGTTTTTAGGAACACTCAGAAGCTACGCAGAAGCAGTGTCCTCTTTCGCGGAGCACAAGGGACTAAGGTACAAAAATGACTAAGCGCACAGGGGACAAAGAAAGACAAAATTTGTTTACAAATGTTATTTGTAGCAACAACTATTTCCTGGTTTTCCTGTGATATGACCACACCTTGTGATTTCTTTAGCCTGGAATTACAGAGAGTTGGTAACTCTCCTTTGCCAGGGCGAAACTCAAACGACCCAACCTTCAGCTTGGTAGCCAAGCGCTCTGCGGAGGAGAGTGCTCTCTCACTGAGCCATCCTCGCACTTCATGGTGAAATTATTTCATTCATTTTCATTTCATTTTATTTTCATTTTATATTATTTAACCACGGTAGCCCCGTCAGTCCTGTGGAGACTGCTTTACAGGGGGCCGTGCAAAAAGACTACAAAGTAAAAACCTAACTTACAAATGTTGCTAACTTAAGTTAAATAGCAATAAAAAAACTAATAATGTCCATAACAAAATTATACGAAATTAAATTAAAAGGAAAGTGAAATCAAACCCTCTGCAATGGCTCGTTTAACCTTTTTTGAAGGTAGGAAGAGAGGGTGCATGTTTGACATCCAATTATCCCGTATTAGCCACGCAATGAGGCTATGTGATCACCAGTCCTGTAGCCTTAAGCTTCACACAACAATGTATAAGCATTGAAAGGTAAGACAAGGTACGTTCTCCCCCCTGCTTCTTCCCAGACCAAAAACCCACACTGATAACAATAATAATAGTCCTGCTATCGCGCTGAATCGCCTTACATTCTGTGGTTTGATTCATTGAAAGAGTCTATTGATTAGTCATAGTGATATAAAATCACACAAATCGAACATGAATCAGCTCATGAAATAATCATCTGAGGGATTAGTGGATCATGACTAAAACAGATTACTCTGCAAATAGTAACGGCGGCGGTATGGAATGAGTTTAGGCCACTATTTGGTGGCAAGGCTAGACCGAGCTTGTCCACCGGCCTGATATGCATTGGCGGACTGGATCGTAATTGTTCACTGGTCACTGGTTTTTTCTACCAAGCATCGGAAGGTAGCTTTTAGGAACTCTGAGAAGCTATCATATCGAAGCAGTACTCTTCCCTCTTCCTCTCGATGTAACTACAACTTGTTATTCCTTTATCCTTGAATTACAGAGAGTGGGTTCGAGTTAACAACCTTTAGAGTGGTAGGCTAGCGCGCTAATAATAAAACTGAGCCATCCCTGCACATGAAGGTGTTGTGGCGCAGTAGTGTCACCCTCTTACTTTGGAGCCAGGATAGTTCAGACGGACGGAGTTCGATCCCACCCACACCACTTGAGAGGTCATGACAAGGGGTCGCGGACTCGATCAGCTACTTCTGCGACCCCAGCGCTTGGCGCTAGACACCGCAACAACCTCACCTTCATTTCTCCACTTCGAACAGACATTAAGGGTGAGGGAAGTCCAGTACTCCTTGGTGGCTAGGCCATGATTTCATGGGCCTTAGAACGCCATCACCGATTCTAATGAAATGAATTTTCACATCCAAGTTAACCTTTCCACTACAGCGAAATTAAATATCCGTAGAAAGTAATGGACAACTGATGATCGCAAATCTTGACAAAGATCGAGGGGCAAATCACTCCAAAAATGTCCCACAATTTCATAAGAAATCCAAAAACATCTCGAAAAATCCCAAAAAGTCTTGAAAATCTCAAAAATCTTAAAGAAAATCCCAAAAATCTTCGAAAATCCCACAAAATCCCAGAAATCTCCCCCCCCCCCAACAAATGATACAAATTCTCAAAAACAATCTTTCGACAATTCTTTGAAAATCGTTGAAAATCGTTGAAAACCGTTGAAAACCTTCGAAAATCTTTGAAAATCTTGAGAAATTTTGAAAATTTCAAAATTTTAGAAATCTCAAAGTCTTAGACATCTAATAAATCTCAAAAATCTTAGAAAATCTCAGAAAAAATCTCAAAAATCTCTGAACAATCTGAGAGATTTTTAAAATCCCAAAATCTCGTACGTTATTTTTGGAGTGATTTGCCCCTCGATAAAGATCAACACCTTTTCTGATTCACCAGATAGACATATGTTATTTAAATTGTTTACGCCAAATTTTTTATTCACACAACATAAGTCCCTGGCAACTATCGTAAGATAACAATATATCAATCTAATTTCCCTTAAAATCTATTATCTACGTTCTTAAGTATACGACGCCATCTTTCAACAATCTATTAAATAATTTTTCAAAAGAAGCATGCAACTTTTCTAAACGAAACACAAAACGACAACCTGCTTATTGTCTTCAAAGTTAACAGTATCAGATTTTCAGACGAAAATTTATCATAGGCAATTTGATTATCACGAAAGGAATTGTTATTAAGATGATAAAGTCAACCTGCAAATTTTAAACATTAATTTTGATATATTAGTTTGATTTTGTCTGAAGAATGGTCGCTTCTTTTAATCATTGAATGTATTGTTTTGTTAAGAAATCAGTTTATAAAAACCTCTTGTCGAAATCATGATATTAATAAGTTATGAATCTAGCTTATTGCCAATAAACTTGGCAAAGAAACATTTCTGGAAGCTTCTTTGTGGAGGATTTATGTGCTAAGAACATCAGAAAATTGATTTGTATAATCTTTAATTCTGCGTTCTGCACTTTTTATCAAATTTTTAAGATGATGTTGTTGCAAGAACAAGACTTCTCTTATCACCATGTTTTTTACAACAATAAACAACTCTCTAAAACTTCAAAGAAAACTTGAGTAAAAGAGAACTAAAGGGTTTGTGCAAGGTTAAAGACCCTCTACTAACCATGAGGCTTTGCGTGCTACGGATGAGAAAACAGCACAACACAGGCCTAGCATCAGAGACTTGCAGATAATCTGAAAGTCCATTTGCAGTGCGTTCTGGGACAGCAACGGCGTGCAAAGCCACATGGTTAACAGACGGTCTTTAAAAGCTTGCATTTGCAAAGAGCAAAACAATCTAAAAATATCCCATTCAAATCGACGTTGCACACGTGCTGTGAACAATGGATAGCGAAAGAAACAATGCAGTGTCTGAGTGTGTTATTTGTTCTATATATAGACAAGTCTATTTACCATTGCACATCCCTTTTAACTTAAAACGTAAGAAAAACGCAAGTGGCGGCCGATGCGAAGGTTGCAATGAAATTTTGAATTCTGCAGCACATTTGACGAATGACATTTTGGCAAACAAGGGCATATTTTATAACAATAACATCTGTTACTTTTGATTGACACTAAAACTTGATTAGCGATTGCAAACAAAGGTTTTTCTACGGCCGATTAGCCAAGTTGCAAATGTAAACAAGGGGAATATCAAAATATAGACTGAAGTCTAGATGTGTAACTCATTCGTTTCGCAAGCAAAAAATGGTATTAAGAGAAGACATGAGTACATATTGAAGGAAGGACAAATCTAGATAACTGCGGCCGCAATTTCATTTTCTAAGTCGTAAACTGAGTAGTAGGCATTTACTTGTAATTCAGCACTGAATGCTCAAGGTCTGAGCTAGACAAATAAAATAGCCCCGCCGGCAGATGCTCAAATCTATCCTTCTTCTGTCGATACATACTCATGCCTTCTCTTGACAACTCTTTTCCACATACACAACGAGTGAGTTAGCTAGCCATCCAGCTTTCAATGCAGTTTTTGCAGCCTAGGAATCAAATCTTTAAAAAGCATTGCACGATTGGTTAATGCATCTTTCGTTTGATTTAATGGCTTGCAAGGAACTTCAGATATTTTTGCTATTGATTATTTTCAGAATTACAGCATCTTCTATGTTTCAAACAGTTTTCCTGGTTGTGACGTCATCAAATTGCTAAATCGTGAACCAGAAAAGCTACAGATTTCTGCTTACCGCCATATTATAGACCTTCATAAACTATGGTTTTCTTGAAGATTGTACAGTTGTTCCTCTATTGATTTAGGATTTACGATGATTTTAATTTATTTCAAAACTTTCCATGACTTCTTCCAATAAAAAGAAAAACGCAATAATTCTGAAAATAATCAAGATATCAAAGTCTGCCAATGAACACTTTTAGCAAAGTACCTGAAGTTCTTTTCGATCCATTACATCAAACGAAAGATGCATTAACCAATCATGCAATGTTTTTCAAAGATTTGATTCCTATGCTAGTTCTTGCAGCCTGGTTTGTTGGCATTCACGGCTTGGCTAATCAGCTGTATAAATCCCTTTGTTTGTGATCGCTGGTCGCTTTCTATTGGTGTGTCAATGAAAAGCAACGGATGCTATTGTTGCGAAAGGTGCCCTCGTTAGCAGAAATGCTTCTGTCATATTCCCACAAGGCTATCTTCTTCAGGGCCGTAGGAAGCATCCTAAACTTGGAGGGGCACGACACTTCAAGGGCACTTTTTCATTAAGCTTTTTCATTCATTCATTCATTCATTCATTCATTTTATATTCTTTAAACACGGTAACCCCGTCAGCTAAGGCTGCTAAAGAGCTAAAGGGGCATTTCCTCAAACAAAAAGGGCAATTTCTCATTTATTCAATAATCTTGGGGGGGGCACGTGCCCCCAGTGCCCCCGGTTCCTACGTCTCTGATCTTCTTATTTCACGCAATAAGAAAACTGTTAAACGATAATTTAATTCTCGATTCCAACCGCCCATCTTTCTATTTATACTGACGACGTGATTCCTTGTATTCGTTCAATGTTTTTAATGTGATGTTTTATTTCGCTCATACAAGATATATATTATCTCTAAGTTTGAAGCCATAGCTATGATTCAATTCAATGCTGAAAACGGAGACTCATGTAGTCAGTCTATTTTCTATTTACAAAATCTAACGAAAATACCTCTTTCCTTTCGCAGGATATCACGACTTCAAACTGACCACGGAAATTGGCCGATCATTCTTCGTGTTCTATTCAATACTAGGAGTACCGCTCGCTATTTTATGTTACATTCATTTCGGAGGGATCGTACGAGTTTGTATTCGCAGAATCGTCAGGAATATCGAAGCACACTTCTGCAACCGAACAGACCCGAGAAATATTCGGCACAAAGTCGTTTTTTACAATGCAATCATAATTGTGATGCTTATATTTGTATTAGCTGGGATTGTGACTTCAAGCACCGGGCAATGGTCGTTTATCGAATGTTTGTATTACTTCAGTGGAACGATAAGTACGGCAGGAAATGACGATGTCGGGATCGATGTTCGGTTTTTCGAAATCAACGAAGGATTATCGGTGTTATTAGATTTATTGCAAATTCTCGGTTTAGGCCTTGTGTCGTCGTTAATACAGTCGGGAGTGGGGCTTCGGATTGCGAAGCAGAAACGACAAAGACTGCCTTTACACGACACTGGCAAAAGAACTGGGGGATATTCTGCAGATTCGGCAAATGGGCCTAAGAAGGATGTTATGAACGGGACTATCGCGATGGATTCGCTTGTTATTCTTGTGAGGAATGACGAAATTCAAGAGACTACATACACGTGACCAAATAATGAATTTTAGGTATAAATTATAGACTTTAACCAATTGTAATGCATAGTAAATGCAAATGATTGTAATTTTTCAGATGTCATTCTTGCAAGGTAGTAAATGTTGATTTTCTCTGATCTTAAAGTTTTCTTTGGAGCTGTACATTGTATAGTCTTATATTTCTTGCTTGAAATTTTGTGTTAAGCAACGAAACAATAACTTTGCCAAATATCTTCATCTGGTATACTAAATATCAACATTGTGGAATCATGTATAATTTTCAATTTTTGAGACAACACAAGTGTTTTGAATTTTCAAAATTTGTGTGTATTTTTACGATCAAAAGTGGGGTGAGTGGCCGAGCGGCTTATACAGTTTCCGTTAGGTAGCTGAAGTTAAGCTTGGTTGCGTGAGGTCAAAATCCGGATGGGTGACCTTCCAGATGCCTGACCAAGCAGCTCACTTCGCCGTTCTTCGGAAGGGACGTTAAACTAGGGATCCCATGCCTGGATGCGGCACGCATAGTAGGCCTAAATTAGCTGTAATATAGCAAGAAATCATGCCAGCCTACTTAAAATAAAGTGATAAAAAAAATCAAAGCCTGGCAGTGCACATGTATGAAATGGTAACTAATTTCCTCAACCTCGTCCTCAGGGCCTTTTGTCATATTGGGAGTCTCCGCCTTGGGGACGAGGTTGTAACTTCATGTGTAAAAATTTCACCTGATTGTAAAATACTGCAAACTACGCATCAGAAATCAGAAATTATCAAAGTTTGTTTTGCAAGGAGGGTTTACTTCAACCTCAACTTTCTGAGCACTTTTGATGATATTATACGTATTCCTCAAAATGGATGAATGGCAAAAACATCTGCGAAAAAACAGTATATGAGTTTTGTGCGAATAATTTCGTGCTATCGCAAATCTCACCTCACATCTATTTTGGGGCGACCTTTATAATATTTTGCAGCAAAATGGCAGTTTCCATGGTCAAAAGGCCATTTACCTTAAAATTGGACTTGCTACAAGTCTCTCTCTTTTTAATACAAGACGCGAAAAATGAACGCAGAGCACAACGAGGGAGAAAAGAGAGGCGGAGAGAGGGAGAGAGAGAGAACTTGTAGGATTAGGAAATTGAAAACGAGACTCTTTTGTTCACAGACAGACGCCAGACTAAATTCTGGCCACCGGCAAATGCTTTGATGTAGGCAGAAAGCCAATCAAGTGAGCGGCACGTGTCGTAGCATATTGGATATTAAATCTAATTATACATTTCCTTGTGCTAGGGTCTCGATTTCGATTTCCTAATCTAACAAGTCTATCTCTCCTTCCTTCTCACTCGCTCTGCAAGCTCAATCACCTTGTATATTCCACGTCTTGTGCTGACAAGAGAGAGAGAGACTTGTGGCCTGTCCACCCTAAAATATGCTTTACCCAAAAAGATTGTTTGTTTAAGCCCGCGTATAGCTGGTTTCTTATAAAAAAAAGCCCCACCTCAAACCACGAGAANTTGGCCACCGGCAAATGCTTTGATGTAGGCAGAAAGCCAATCAAGTGAGCGGCACGTGTCGTAGCATATTGGATATTAAATCTAATTATACATTTCCTTGTGTTAGGGTCTCGATTTTGATTTCCTAATCTAACCACGGGCAATAATGCACCGTATTTGTATGTTAGAAATGAAAGTTTATTACCTTGATAATGTTGTTTTCCCTCGTTTTGTTGTCTCCTCGGCATGGCCTAACCGTCCGCAATTGCTGAATGCTAAATCGAATTGAAATGGCGCCTGTGGCGCCCAAGCAGCGATGTCCTCGTTTCAAACGTACACTGAAAATGTACGTTTGAAACGAGGACATCGCTGCGTGGGCGCCGCAGGCGCAATTTCAATTCGATTTAGCATTCAGCAATGGCGGACGGTTAGGCCATGCCGAAGAGACAACAAAACCAAGGAAAACAACATTATCAAGGTAATAAACTTTCATTTCTAACTTACAAATACGGTGCATTATTGCCCGTGATCTAACAAGTCTATCTCTCCTTCCTTCTCACTCGCTCTGCAAGCTCACTCACATTGTATATTCCACGTCTTGTGCTGACAAGAGAGAGAGAGACTTGTAGCCTGTCCACTCTAAAATATGCTTTACCCAAAAAGATTGTTTGTTTAAGCCCGCGTATAGCTGGTTTCTTATAAAAAACGTGCAGCCCCACCTCAAACCACGAAAAATAGGACGTAGGAAAAATAGGAAAAATGAAATCTTACCAAAATTAGCGTTGAGTTGTTATTTGTTTCATCTTCTGGTGTTGTTTTGCTACTCTTCGAATCCCAACGAATTCAAATGCCTTGCTCTGTTTCATGTTTCCCACATGAAGCAGAACAAAGCATGGAAGTCTGTTGGGATTCAAAGAGAAGCAAAACAACACAAGAAGATGGAACAAAATAACGCCCCAACGACTCATTTTGGTAAATGTAATTGATACAAACGGCATGACGTCACAGCATCGTTGAAAACACGACGCCATCTTGTTTTGGGGTAAATGTTCAGAAAATTGCTATAGGAATCTATAGGAAATTTGCAAAAAGTTGTATAAAATTGCTCCTCTATTCTACCTCGCGATAGTGAGTAGAGAAAGGATAGGTAGCAATTGTCAGTCAGACCTAAACCTATGAAATAAACACACGAACATGCTGTTTTTAAAAGCAAAACGAAAATTTAGGCCAAGAAAAACTTGCCTTTGCGTCGATAATTTCGTAGTTAGCATCACAAACTCTGTCGGCTGTGAGTTGCTCGTCGCTTCTTCAAAGTTAACCTTCCTTTTAGACATTCGCCTATCTATCTGCTAAAGTTTTTGAATAATTTTAACAGCTTCCAACCCTTTTGAATTGATTTATTGCGATAAATAAACGAGACAGTCTCGAAATCCCAGTGCGACGCTATACTTTGTAATGGCTTCATTTACCCAAAGTCTGATTTTCGAGCGTGAATTCATCAAGTCACGTGACATGTCGTCTGTATGAATTTCCTTCTTTTACACACGAGGTGTTCTATTCCCCACGCTCAGGCAGCTCTTCAGAATCACAAAAAACACTGAAAAGCATCTCTTTAATTTTGATCTTGTCATCTGCATCAGATTTTCAAAACAATTTTGGAAATAATTTAAACATTTTAAAACACTTTTGATATCAGAATTAAAACAACTAACAACCTTCATTCTTGAAATATCCATCACTATGGCAACCAGCACCGGAAGCAAGAAGCATCCTTGCTCAAATGAGAACTCCACAAAGAAGTAAAACGAGGCTCCATAAAGAACCACAACGAGGCTTGGACGGGAACTGGATCGCAACACCACGGGAAAAGGCGGAATACGGGAACATCCTTGTCTGGATCTTGAAATGCAATGGGTCGAGTAAATCAACGTTTCCTGTTGACAGAACAATACATGAATTATGAGTTGTGCTATGTAT
>REGM01000313.1:218812-243472 GCA_004194415.1 Aurelia aurita
CCCCGTTTGGGGGCAAAAACCCCAAAAACGATACCTTTTCCAGCGGACAAACCCCCTACAAAAATTTCGAAGGGCCCCCCCCCCCCCCGGAAGCGGAATTGGAGCAGTTAGGTAGGGAAACTTGTTCATACCATTAAAAGCTTCTTCCTCTTGCCTCTGATTATAATCCAAGACCAATCTTTTCATTTCCTCGTGTTCTGCTCGTTCAGCAACTTGTATGTCTCGTATATTAGCAGCTAAATTCTCAGAGACTGGGATGTTCAAATCTCTGAACTGTTGTTTATTCCCTTTCTTTAACATCAGCACGAATTTAACGCTGTCTGGATTGTCTTCTAAAGGCTGCTTCTTTCCTTTTCCTACCATAAAATATGGAGATATTAACATTGCGAGTGGCTGATATTCAAGATAAGTTCTCGTACGACTTCCTCGACATAGCGAAATTTCGAGATGAATGATTTTGCTAGCATAGGTTTCAAATCTTGGTGATGTCAAAAAAGGTGATGTCAAAAAAGGTGATGTCAACTGTTTACATCTTTCATTGGACTGAATGGCTAGAAAGGAGCTGTGCTATTATGATTCTATTGTTGTGGAATATTAATATTTTGATTATTTTCAAAATTGCAGCGTTTTCCTTTTCGTGAAAACAATTCATGCAAACGTTTTGTAAAAAGCTAAAACCATTATTTATGATACAATAAACCATTGTTTATGATACAATAAACTATTGTTTATGATACAATAAACTATTGTTTGTGATACAATAAACCATTGTTTATGATACAATAAACCATTGTTTATGGTACCATTAACCATTGTTTATGATACAATTAACCATTGGTTATGAAGGTCTACAAGATTGTGGTAACCAGAAGTCTGTCGCTTTACTGTTTAACATATAGCAATTTAATGACGTCACATCCTCAGATACATTTAAATATAAAAAACGCTGTAATTTGGAAAAAATAGTCAAGATATTAATAATCCGCACAGCAAAATTATAGGAATGTACCTAAAGTTTCTTTCAAGCCATTTAATCAAAAGAAAGATGTCATAGCCATTCGCATCAGTTTTTTTAAAATGTGAGGCCTGAGCTGATTTCACTTCGTATTGAAGTTGGAAAATCTTTTGGAGGACAGAGAAGATAAACCACAAAAACTGCAATATAACTTAGATAATAAAAGAATAATACCTTTTAAATGCATTGGGATAGCAATATCAACAGCTGTCGATTTCATGGCTTCACTTAATCTTCCTTGAAAACTGTCTGTCATCATTTTATCGAAGGCAGATTGAAAATCTTTGTCATCAGCTGTTTCAAAGTGCTTTGGTCCCACTTTCAATCTTACCTAAAATATAAAAGCAGGACTGTTACTGTTAGATATAAGTCATTGAAGCCTGGTTTCCACCGGGTAATTTTTCAAGCAACACAGTAGCAATTACTTCTTATCGCGATAAACACAACCTTTTAAGTATTGCTTCTTTAGCTTCTAATTGCTATATTTCATGGCTTAAAAACACGACAGACAAGAGGTTGAATTAAAATTCAAACTACTCTGTTAAGTCGAAAAATGATAATCGACTTGGAAAGGTATGGTGTGCTGACTGATAGGCCTATCAAAAGCTTCAAAAACTATCAGGATAAAAAGACTTTGTAATAAATTTAGACATATTTGTATGCACTTTCTTTGGGTTTCTTATAATATAATAATATAGGCATTTTTATAGCGCCATATATCCCCAGGGCTCATAGGCGCTTAACAACCAAACTAGTTAACTTAACACAAAATATAATTTTGAGTCCAGAATATAATTTACACGGGAATATAAAAGAAATTTACTTAACATTATTAACCTATTCAATAAAATCAAAAACCATTTTATAAAATAAAAATAATCAATAATTTTAAATAACCTTGTTGAGACCTAATTGTTCCTGTATTTTCTAAAATTAAACACAGTTACATCTAAAAGTCACTAGATTCGATATCTAGAGTCATCTCATCTAACAGTAATACGACTTAAATAGGTACGTTTTTAATGATTCCTTGAAACTACACAATGGTCCTAATGATCGAATTGAGTATGGAAGTTTGTTCCACAAAGTTGGTGCTGCATGACTGAATGAAAGATCTCCTGCTGTTTTCAAATTGTTCTTCGATATAGGTAACCATCACTAGCTGATCTTGTCATACGGGCAGGCTCATACTTTGGGACAAGGGCCTCTAGGTAGTGAGGTGCTAATTCGTGTAAACCTTTGAAAACAAGCATGAGAATCTTGTATTCAATTCTTGATGATACAGGCAGCCAGTGCAGTTGCCTCAATACTGGGGTCATATGATCATACTTTGATGCACCTGTCAGCATCCTAGCTGCAGAATTTTGGATCTTTTGGAGTTTTTTCAGTTCAGTAGCTGGCAGACCATACAGCAAAGAGTTTGTGCTGTCAAGTCGTGATACAACAAAGGCATAAATGGCCTTTTCAGCAGCTTCAGTAGTCAAATATCTCCGCGCTACGTTGATGTTATGGAGAAAGTATCTTGCTGATTTGCAAACTGCATTCACATGAGCCTTCAGTGTCATGTGCTTGTCAAAGATGACACCTAAATTCCGTGCTTCTTAACACTTTATCAAATAGAGAAATGATAACAGAATCCTGAAATGAAGCTAGTCAAGTGTAAAGATAGTTTGACGAATCTCAAAAGCAAATGGAATAAATCAAAAATATAAAATGGCCCCTCATAACGATCACCTTCAGCTGCATTTTCAATTTTGAAATTCTTCTGTTACAAAATAAACATGCTAAATGCATCAAACTCTGTCGGCTATAGACAGCAAGAAAACAATGAACTGGGGAGACTGAAAAATTGAGGTACACTACGTAAAGCTTATAGAATTTTGTAGATGTGAATTCCAGAGCAGTAGGTCTCTCGGTAGGTGGAATGATCAGGGAGAGAGAATCTGTTGGCTTAAACAATTAAAAAAGGAACGGGTACATTTTCATCAGCCTCCATCTCAAAGATACTTCCATCAGCAACCTCACTTTGATCTTCCATCAGCTCATCACCACTCAAATAGTCAGACTCATAGACATCCTCCTCCCCAGAGGAAGACTGCGATTTCAAGGATGGTGACATGGAGCAAACAGAATCCCCAAGAGATGTCCCTGATACTTCTGATGATGGAAATGGTATTTGTGTTGGATCTGTGTTGCCTTTGGGAATTGATTCAGGTTGGGTTGTGTTCTCGATGGACATGAGAGTCACTATAAAATAAAGTAGAATATGGATAAGCAATCTAAAACTTAGGGTTTGTTTGATTGGTAATTCCAAACCTACCAAATTCTGAAAACAGTAGACTTCGCAGAGACGAAAATATATTTCCCAATCAAACACAAAAATCTTCAAAACAGCAGGTTTCGGATTCACCACCAGGGTTTTGCTAATGAAAATGAGAATCTCTCCAAAGTCTGCCAAACCTTCTGACTTTTGGAGCAGAAGGTTCAGAAGGCCTTCCAAACCTACCAAACCTACCGTTTTCAGAATTTTGGGGTCAATCAAACGCGAATTCAGAGTCTACCAAGTCTACCGTTTTCAGAATTGGTACCAATCAAATACATCCTTAATCTCGTTTTGGGATTATTATGAACCCAAATTTCAGAAGAGATCTAGCCCAGTATGGGCTTCAAAGCTTTACAAAGTCTAGTGTAAATGCCTATTACACGTACTTTGTTACAAAAAACTAAGAATTTGAGCCAGTACTGAAAGTTTCTCAAAATGATCAGATCTGGAGTACTCAGAGTTTCTTGCGAGCTTCTTAAAGGTTCCATAACAATCTTCATGTTTACTACCTGTGCCCTCATAAACATTTCAAAAGAAAGTTTTTTAAGTTATATTTTCCCAGTGCTGAAATTTCTTAATTTTTTGGCGATCTGAGAGTTGAGTTTCTTATAAGCGGTTTCTTATAAAAAAAATACGTGTATATCTTTCTTTTGATTGAATGGCCTGAAAGGTTTTCTTGAAAATTATTCCATGTTTTCCTCAAAAAAGTTTAGAAATTAATATGGCTTCATTTTTTTTAAACTTCTCTTGAATCCTTATCTGAAAACATTGAAGATTTCAGAAAAGCCCAACGGTAGAATTATAGCAAAGTATGTAAAGTTTCTTTCAAGCCATTCAGTTCAAAGACAGAAGTGATAGCCATTTACACTAGCCTTTCTGGAGATTTGACGCCATGCTATGTAGCCCTAATGCAGGAGATAGAGTTGCGAGAATACATAAATACCCATAAGAAAAACCCCCATACGAGAACCAGCTATGCCTGAAAGCCTGTTTCCAAAAAAGCTCAAAATCAGTAAATATCTCTAACCAGTAATAATAATCAAAATCAGCGATTTTCGGGTAATACGCCAATATATCAAATCTTGAAATCCCTAACCCTAACCCTGACCCTAAACCGAATGCTAACCCTAACCGTAACCGTAACCCTGAACCTAACCCTACCCCCCTAACCCCAAAACTAAACCTAACCCTAATTTATTTCAATGTTAACCCTAACCCTAACCCTAATTTATTTCAAGGTTTTGGCGTACTCCCGATTTTCGTCAAAAAATTTCCTGTTTCATGTAATTGCCATGAGGTAGACATAGTTTTTCGCTCCTCATGGCATTGTTCTAGTAGTAGGGTAAAGTATTTTGTAAGTAGTGTAATTAGTAATACGTATTGTAAGTTTTTAGTGGAATGTAAAAAAAAAAAATCACAAACAACTTACTGTTTATCGTGAGCAATGTTAAACGTAACTATTCAGTAAAAATATTCAGCAGCAATTAAATAATGTTCTCATAAATCGAAATATATGAAAACAATATGAAACGTTATGAAAAACCATTCGCAAAACTCTCGTAGTCGTTACATAACAGACCTTCTCCCATCTTTTATGATCTAGGGTTTTGAGTAACAATTTATGAATCTTGGAAGAGTATTCACCCCAACTTTTACAACTCAATGAATAAATAAAAATTACCAAGCTTTTCTTGATACTCTTTCTCAAGTTCTTCTGCAGCACTAAAAGCTTCCTCTGCTGTTGAATAAATAGGTAGTTTCGGCCTCAAAGATTCAAATGTGTCCGCTATCATATAATCAATCTCCCTTGGGAATGGGCACTTTTCATTCCAGGCACCACTTTGTTTCTTTCGCCATATGTAGCACTGGAAAGAAGAACGAAGAGGGACATTTTTTGGCAGTGGCAAAATGTAAATGTAAATGTAAATGTAAATGTAAATGTAAATGTTTTAACTAAGACTATGGTATCATGTTTTACGAAGAGGGACATTTATTGGCAGTGGCAAAGACTATGGTAGCTTTTAACTAAATGTTTTGGAAGCAACCAAATTTGTTAAGCATGTTATGTATGAGTCGAATAGATACCCGGATATCACCCCCCCCCCCCTCCTGTCCACCCCTGGGCATTTGATCACGTATACGATTTTAGGGGTGGGGAATTTTTGAACCGAATACCAGAGGATTTTAAACCTTATTGGGCCATTTGAATTATGTATGTATGGCCAAATCTACATTTTAAGGCTCCAAGACCGAGGCATTTGATGGGAGTTCATTAGTCTAGGGCGGGGAATTTTACCACTGAGAATGACAAAAAAAAATCAAATGCCTGGCCCGGAGGGGTCAGGTGGTATCCGGGTTGACTTTTCTCATGTAAAGGGCCCCAAAGTTAGCTTTTCTTCTATGCAGTGAACTTCAAAGAGGCGAATTTGCAAATTAAGCTGCATCAATAAAAATTGGCAAACATCCCACGTTTCTTCTGACTCACCCGGTATACTGCAAGCACAACATAACTGAAAAGCTCAGAAGAAAATTAAATAACTCAGACTCCCTCCAGAAAGAAACAAAAAATTCCTCTTACCTGAAAGTAAACTAGAAAACAGTCCAGCTTCTTCTTGCTAGATCCACGATCAAAGTATTGTCCACAGGTATCCAAGAGGACACAAACTAATCGTATTCTGAACAGATGTTCCGGAGGGTCTAATTCTGAAGTCGTTCCTATGGAAAGAATGTATTAAGACTTCAGAGAATTACGCAAATATGAGGTAATTAAAACAAAAGTATGAGGCACGGTGCGGCAAGAAAGGTCCTAATATACTTTCCTCTACTGTATACCAATCGTTGTTGCGCGCACAAGAAGACCTAAAAAAGGGCCTGAGCACGCAAGCACTGTTTACAGGAAATTCCATGGCACATGAAGTTCTGCAGAAAATTTTTCCTGGCAAGCACATTCTTAAAATAATGATATTCTGTTAAGAAGCAAACAATTAGGAGGTATAAAATTTCAGTACAGCAGATAACCTAACAATTAATTTCCTATATTCTTGTTACAGAAAACAGATGGGAAAAGTTCCATTTTACAAGAAAATTTCCGAAAATTTCCGCAGGAAAGTTTTGCCAATAGATGGGCTTTGCTCGAAGGAAGAAAATATTTTTGTGCATGCCTGGGCACAAGGAAGCAAGAGGATGGAACATGACCACTTACCGTCTGAAGTATTTCCAAAGGTGATCAAGGAATATAGAGACACCAATTCTGGGACACCCGGTATTTGAAGCTTCGCAGCACGCAAACAAGGAAGAAAAATGATGGAACATGACCACTTACCGTCTGAAGTATTTCCAAATGTGATCAAGGAATATAGAGTGGTGAAAATGACTTCTGCTTCAGTTAGTTGATAGTTGAATAATTCTCCAAGATATCTGATCATGCTAACTCGTTGTTGGTTGAATTTTGCTATATTTATCTGAAGTAAATAAAAAACTAATTATTATCTAAAACTGACCAGAACTGAATTAAACTCAAAGTAAACATGTACCGGGTGTGTCAAAAAAGAGTTGTGCTAGATCGGCGATGCTGTTTTTGGTAACCGAAGAAATCATACAGGACCAATTACTTCTCTAAAATTCATAGAATCCGTGTGTCGGGCGCGTGGCTGATCAGCCGTTTAGCAAACAGTCTCAGTTCTTCTTTGTTTCAGCAATCAGGCTTTTCGTTTACTTTCTTTCGTCTGTAATTTTTCTTTTGTGTTTAATTCCTTAGTTAATTGTAAGTGTCACTCATTGTGGGAACTTGCGGAATACATGTCCTTTCCTGCAATGAGTGGTACAGTAGTTGTATTTTGTTGTATGTATTGGTGTTTGCTGTTTTAATTGATATGTATATATATATATGAATAAAAAAAAGATCGGCGATAAATAAGAAAAATTGTGATTTTGACGTGTCCGGAAAGCGCAACTTTGTTATGAATCGTAAGGCCAGGACGACAAACATTCTGATTATTTTATAAGATATTCATGTCGAAAAGACGCATTCATGTTTTGTTTGTAATTAAGGTTAACAGGCCAAATATTAAGACTCAAGTCATGTTTGATAAAATAAATTAAAATAAATTAAATCCGACAGTCCAGTACGTTTCGAATCATAACACGATTCATTTTATTGTGTTGATTAAAATTTGCCTGTGTAGCTGAAACAATAGATCAATCATAGATACCCTGGTCAATGCTTTTGCTAAAGGATCTCCTTGCATAACAAAATAAGTGTCTTTTGAACTTCCAATGTTTTTGGAAAGGAGAGTGCAAGATACTACGCTGAATAAATACCATTAACTTACCTCCATTCCCAACCTGATGCTCTCGATGACCTCATCTACCACATACACACCAACATCTTCCTACAAATAAAATTATTCTATTCCGTAAAGCCTAAATCAAAAGAGTTCATACTTCGAAGCCACAACCAATGCAGTCACGTAGTCACGTTTGAGCACCCCCAATTGAGGCTGTGTCTGGCCCTAATAGGAAGTTGGACAATGTTTGTTCATTTGACTATGCCACCCTAGCACAAGCTGCTTAACCAGTGGTGGACACTTTGCCAAATATTGGTGGGGGGGGGGAGCTATTGTTTTAGTTTAAAAGCATTGTATATTTCAATTGTTTTCAAACAAAAGGTCTTTGTTTTACCCAACATTCGGGGGGCGACCGCATCCCCTTGCCCCCCTAGTGTCCGCCACTGTGCTTAACAAACAACCTTTGCTTGTCACAAGCAAATAACTTTTTGAACAATTTTCAAAAACATTCTAGAATGAATTCCTGACTGAACTAATCTTTCATGGGGTTGCTGAAGGGAAACACAATCTTCGACCAGCAAAATCTCAAGTTTGCATCAATATGGTGTTCGTCTGGCCACGACTTAATAGCCCAAACATACCAACCAGGGAGCTATAGACGGGAGAGGAATCGATCGCGCACTAGCGCTTGTCTGCGATGTGATATACGCCTCCTCCGCAGCGCAGCGCGTACTTTGCTGTGGAAATGCGATGGAAGTTGGTTTTGGACAGAGAAGCACATCACAAGTTTGAATTTGAATTTAGGAAGAATGCTAAGTTTTTAAAGCTGACCTGGATATTATAGAACTTTTCAGTGCTATGGAATTTCGATCGAGAGAGTCGTTGAGCCATTTTAAGCCAAGGAACTGGCTGCAGTGGCTACTTTCTTCGGAGGTAATTATAGCTCCCTGATACCAACAAGAAAAACTTACGTGAATCAAAGACTGGAATTCTAATGAGGTAATGTTGCTTATTCACTCCCTCATTACTCAATAAATCAATTGATCGAGTAATTTATCAATTGATCAGCAATATACTCACATGATATTCGCAAAGACCAGAAAGCATGTTGGCAGCACAATGGATGTTATTGTATTTGATGTTCCACACTTTTGTTAGACATCGAACGATATAGTCCTTTATCTGAGAACAAAAAGAAACAATTGATAATAAGCACATCAGATTCGAATCGTTGCATGATTACTTCTGCATTTGCAGTCTTTAAAATGTAACAGATGTCACGGAGAGAGTTTTAGTTACTTCAAATTATTCCTTGCCATACTGAAAACGATGAAGTGGACGATGCAAAAGAAGAATACACAAATTTTAATCTACTTGATCAACCCTGCAATATTCATTGTGACATGTCAAAAGGGGATAAGCTATTTGGCGCATCCATCTTTCAATTTCCAAATCTAGTTGGTGACAGTGTTTATGAAAGAAAGCAGCTTACCCCTGGTTCATCCCATGGCAATTTTCGCATTTGTCTAAGAACTTTCTCTGTCGTTGTTTTTGATAAATCTTTATAAAGTAGTTTCCTAATATATTCGTGCATCGGTGGTCTTTCCTTTACTTGAACCTGACGACAACAAAAGAGAAAAAAGTAATCACACAGATGTTTTAAACAGTAGAGCTCGGGATTGACTTGAAAATCTTGGGCAGAGTAAACATAACGGCAGTTTACTCAGAACTTTGCATGCATGCTAAAAACGATGCAATTTTAATGTCCTCGCATGTATGAAAATAAGAAAATGATTACAATTAAGTTTTTCAACAACGGAAAAAACAAGATCCAAAGAAAGATGACAGCTTAATGTAAAAAAAACATTTAAAATGTTGTCCTTTCTTGAAAGAATAGTATTGCTGCTACCTACGTGAAACCGTTCAGATGCCTTTTTCCAATCTTTCAAAATTTCTCACTTTTATAAAAAACTGTAAAACAGAACAGTCTCTTCATCTTTGATTCAAAATTTAGGAGTTTCTTAGCTTCCTTTTAACATTTAATGATCTTTTATGCTGTAATCTCATTTTTTCAAGATCTGCAATGGTTGTTCCATAACTAAGGTTTATTGCAGACGAGCAATAGACATTAACGCTAAAGATGGCGGCCGCGCAAAGCATGCTGGTAAAGAGCTCCCTGACGACCAACTAATGACATACAAATTTTGGTCTGCCCTTTCGACTAACTAGCTGTGTTGAAGTTCCGAACAAGTAATCAATGTAAACAAATAGGAAAATTTCGTAATTCGAACGCCTATCTTTAATTAAAACTTCAATTCGAATCAAAACCTACTTTTTCTGTTTTGGAAAGGTTTCCTTTCGAACCATGTTGCATTCCAATTCAAGGTCGATTCGAATTCAAGCTAGCTAGTCGAAACGGCAGACCGAAATTTTATGTCGTTAGGTGGTCGTCAGGGAGCTTTTTACCAGCATGCTTTGCAGCAAAACATTATGGAGTCTTTGGAGCCGACATCTTTAGCATTATTGTCTATCATTGTTTGGTCAGCATTTCAAATTCATTTGTCATAAAGATAGCGTTTGGTTTGTTATCCAACAGACATTGATTCGAAAAGCATCTACTGCTAAGACAAGCAAGGAGGTTTGCAACCTCGTTCCCAGGGTGTTCTTACGTCATACGCTAGTCATGAAGCCGAGTGAACACCCTGGTACACATTGCACCAATGTGTCCAGAAAATGGACAGATTAGCAGCCATTATGGATTTGCTGTTGGCTAGGTAACTCTAATTATTCCAACCTCGATTCCAAATAATTAGTAAGATTTCGAGAAATAGCTTGTGTTATCTATTGTTTTCGAATAGCCAATCAAATTGCAGAACGGCCACTTGTATCCCAGAGTAAAGGTAGAGCAACGAACTCACTCTGGGGACGAGATTGGGAGGTTTGAACATTTTCGAGAGCATGCTATAGTAAGTTCTGCTTGTAAAGCAAAGTTTACTGGGGAGCATAGGAATCAAATCTTTAAAAAGCATTGCACGATTGGTTAACGCCTCTTTCGTTTGATTTAATGACTTGAAGGTTGAAAGGAACTTCAGGTACTTCGTTATCAGTGTTCATTGGCATTATTTGATATCCTGGTCATTTTTAGAATCACAGCATCTTCTATGTTTCAAACAGGTGTCCAGTTGTGACGTCATCAAATTGCTAAATCGTGAACCGGAAAAGCTATAGACTTCTGCTTACCGCCATATTATAGACCTTCAGAAGCTATGGTTTTCTTGAAGATTGTACCGTTTTTCCTCTATTAATTTAGGATTTATGATGATTGCAATTTATTCCAAAACGTCTCATGAATACTTTCCATAAAAAGGAAAAGGCAATTGTTCTGAAAATAATCAAGATATCACAGATTGCCAATGAACACTTATAGCGAAGTACCTGGAGTTCCTTTTAAGCCATCAAATCGTGCAATGCGTTTTAAAGATTTGATTCCTATGCTCCCCAGTAAACTTTGCTTTACAAGCAGAACTTACTATAGCATGCTCTTGAAAATGTTCACACCTCCTTGCTTGTCTTAGCAGCAGATGCTTTTCGAATCAATGTTTGTTGGATAGCAAATCAAGCGGAATCTTTTTTGACAAAAACTTGAAATGCTGATCAAACAATGATTGCTCGTCTGCAATAAACCTTAGTTATGGAACAACCATTGCAGATCTTGAAAAAATGAGAGCGCTGAAGCTATAGTAAGTTCTGCTTGTAAAGCAAATTTTAATGGGGTGGTCAAAAAGAAGCAACAATGTAATGCTTGAAAATCAAATCTCATATAGTTATCAAACAGCATTTACTTGTTGTAAACCTATTTGCAAATGTTTTGATAGCTACCTTTTGTCTCTCAGGTGGGTTGCAATAATAATAAGCATTCTCAACCATCGTTGAAAGTCTTGAATCGACTGCTTGAACTGCTTTCTTGCGCATCATTTGTTCCTGATGGTAAAAAAAGTTACAATGAAAGTCAGTCTATCTAAAATAGTTTAGCTTGAGAACAAGGTATTAAATTTTTGCCAACCGTCTCGAATTCAAATGAAAAACAGATAAACGTAGACTGGCAGCTATCATGTGTCAGGCACATAACAAAACATTGCCTGAAAAGTTTAATGAACTCTTTCAAGATCAGGAAAATAAGAAACATTGCAACCTGAGATGCAAACATGCAAAATATATTCCAAGACCCAAAACAGAATTTGGTAGACAGAGTGTCAGGTTCAGAGGCCCTATCGTTTGGAATGCTCTTCCAACTGAGGTCAAAGAAGCCCCAATCTATGATGCATTCAAGTAAAGATTAAAAACAGCTCAATCTCAGTTAGAAACAATACAGGGATCGTGTAATATAACTGCTAGAGACAAAGATTTTATATATTTCTAAAAGGGACTTTTTTAATGAACAAATTCTATCACTGACTATTGCAACTT
The DNA here is from genome assembly GCA_004194415.1 of Aurelia aurita. Classification (NCBI taxonomy): domain Eukaryota; kingdom Metazoa; phylum Cnidaria; class Scyphozoa; order Semaeostomeae; family Ulmaridae; genus Aurelia; species Aurelia aurita. The sequence goes on from REGM01000313.1 coordinate 230,904, forward strand.
ATTCTTATTATATTTTTCTTAAATGGCAGGTCCACACCAACCAATCTTGGTTGACACAAATAGACCTGCCTTATCAAAAATGATATGTACGTATATAATCACTGAGCATCATTGCGCATAGTTTAGCTCCAAGCAGTCCTCGCGTCATTTTAGTCGCACAGCTTTCAATAAATGTAATTTTGGCTACCTCTCAAAAACAAAATACAATAAAAACCCGCATATAAGAACCTTCCTCAAATAAGAACCAACAGCCTGAAATCTTCAATATTTACTCCTTTATGAAAGAACCTTTTCACCCTGGTGTTTGAATAAGTTCTTATCTTGAAGAACAAATGCATTGATATACCGGGTGAGTCAGAAAAAACAATCCCCGTTTGAAAGGCCACTGCTCCCTGGATATCGAGGCAATAATATTGGTAAATATATTATTTAATAGTGGACATGTTCAAATAAATTCTAAATTTTACCTGACTGAAATCAGCCACTCCGTCCTGAAATTATGAGGGATTTTTTCAAGAAAGCCCGTCCAGGAAACCTTCAAAATGGCATAAAATCACGACCAAATTTCCATCACATTCCTGCCTTAAAAGCAATGACTTGTACATGCTTTAGCAGGATGAAAGTTGCCATCCCTGGGAACATAACAACATTGTTCTCGGAGATTTTGTCTTCCCAAGAGGATAACACATGTTAAAACGTGTTGAAGTCATTGCTGTAAGGCAGAAATATTTAGAAAATTCGCTCGTGATTTTAGGCCTATTTTGAAGGTTTCTTGAAGGGGCTTTCTCCAGAAAATCGCTCATAATTTCAGAACGGAGTGGCCGATTTCAGTCAGGTGGATTTTAAATTATATTTGGACGTGTCAACCATTAAATAATGTATTTGTCAATATTATCATTTTGATATCCAGGGAGCAGTGGCCTTTCAAACGGGGATTGTTTTTTCTGACTCACCCGGTAGTTTTCATCTGTGCCAATCCAGAACATTAATTTGATTATTGGATAAAATAAAGAATTTAACAAATGCTCCTCAATCGTGCAAGAGGCCTAAACAAGTTTGACTCCACCACATTGCTAATGTTCTATCCTCTATCACAGTATTTTGACATTAAACAGATACATTCTAAAGACTGCAAAGAAAGAAACATTGTTATTAAAAACTTTTCTGAGAAGATTTAAGAACCTAATTTAAGAACCTACAACCTGAGTTCATGAATGTTATCATTTCCATAAAAACCAAAACAGCTTGGTCTGAGAAAGCTAGGTTCTTATATGCGGGTTTTTACTCAGAGTCCAGAAAATGGTCACACCTTCCTCCGGATGCCAATTTCGTTAGTTAAACCTTCCTCGTTTTATCAGGTCAAAATAACTAGATTTGTCGAATCCTCGCTTTGTTTATAACCCAAAATATTATAAACCAGTTGCTGTTTTCAAAATAACCCAAATTTTCCCAGGTTTCTTATAAAAATTACTACTAAACTTTCCTCAAATATGACATTAACAAGCAAAACCTTCCTCCGGCTCACAGCCGTGAAGCCGTGACTTTTTCTAGACTCTGCTTTTACTGTATGCTTATTAAATGAATAGCGATACGAACCAGTAGTTTGATCATCCTAGGGTGTGATTCTGGTGATCTGTACAAAAACCTTCCACATGTCTCCAGTAAATGACAAGCCATTTCGATGTTGTGATGAGTGAAGTCTTCTAGCAGCATCTAATGAAGATTACAGAATATAACTGTGAGATAGCATATTTATTTATTTGTGATGTAAATTTCAACCCTCCAAGGAACAGGGCAAGAATGTCGTATGCCCAAAAAATAGGCATAAATTTGAAAAATCATAAAAATTTGATCAGAAAAGCTAACATTTATTTTTGCTGTTATTACAGGACAGGCGCATATCATTGAGGTACAGTAAGTCCCCGCATATAAGAAATGGAGATATAAGAAACTGCAGCCTGCCAGCATAGGGAATATTTACTCGTTTATAAGGAATAGACAGCCGGATTTTTTTCAATTACTTATAAATGACGAAAAAGGCAGCATCATTTTATGGAAAAGTTAAATTTTTTCCATATTTGATATTTTTACACATGAAATGACATATAATTCCTTAGATCTGGAGTAGCTTCAATTCTCTAGACCTTTCTAAGATTGGAATATTCTCAACTATCTTGAATTTACCATACTGACCGAGGAAAGCATCCCATATTAAAAGACAGTTTCTTATTGAACATATAAGGAACCTGCCAGCCTCCTTTAAAAATAATTTCTCACATATAAGAAACTAGACAGCCTAATTCAAAATTTGCAGTTTCCTATATGCGGGGACTTACTGTACAGCTAATCATAGTGAAAGCCTAAAATCAGCAAAAATGTTCGGATCTGTGAAAATATGGGAAATTAGTTCTTGCAGATAGGACTAATGATACCTCAAAAGTATTATGGTTTTTCAGACGCATTTACATAGTCTTTCAATCCTTTTAGTCCAGGAAATAAGTGCCGTTTTTTGCCACAATCGTGCACTTTTGGATACCAGCATGAAACTTGGCACATATATAGAACTTGGTCAGCCAATCAATTTTTGATATAGAAGCAACTTCAAAAATGGTCCGTTGTCATGGTAACCAGTTGACAAAGTTTTCTTTGAAAGCCTCTTGGTTACTTCAATTTTAAAGTTGTGCTTTTGAATGTCAGATGGTTTCAGGAATATTTTATGCCTGAAATTGATTAAGGGAGACAATTTTATCAATCGTTTTAGAAAGCATGGTTGCCATGGAAACCAAAATTTTAATGACGAAATGGGCTTTTTCATTTGGATTTTCATACATTCGATAACCTTATTTCGGAAAAAGTCTAGATAATACAGCCTAGATGCATCTTCAACATTTTAAGATACTTTCTAAGATGGTAGGGGTCACCATGGCAACAAATATATTCTTCAAACTGCCTATAATGGAAACTAAGAACAGCTGAAAGGAAGACGCTCTGTCCTAGGGTCCACCTTTCATGTTCGAATTTGATAGCACTATTTGGTATTTGATATTTGGGAAAAGCTGTCCTTNGTTTTAGAAAGCATGGTTGCCATGGAAACCAAAATTTTAATGACGAAATGGGCTTTTTCATTTGGATTTTCATACATTCGATAACCTTATTTCGGAAAAAGTCTAGATAATACAGCCTAGATGCATCTTCAACATTTTAAGATACTTTCTAAGATGGTAGGGGTCACCATGGCAACAAATATATTCTTCAAACTGCCTATAATGGAAACTAAGAACAGCTGAAAGGAAGACGCTCTGTCCTAGGGTCCACCTTTCATGTTCGAATTTGATAGCACTATTTGGTATTTGATATTTGGGAAAAGCTGTCCTTATTGCCAAACATACTTTGATCCTTGTATGAAATTAACAAAAATAAATTTTACAGCCAAAGCGGTAGAAGAGTACCACCTTTGTTTTCAATATTAAAAAAAGAATCGTATCTTGAGTGAATTTTGTTTTCTTTGCATGAAAAAATTCTTGAATATTCAAATTCGTTGTGGTTTTCAGGGGGGAGGAACTCCTATTCTAAGTCACTATGCTCCGCTTAACGGAAGCAATATTCGAATAAAACGGACGGAAGCAAATAAGAGAAGCAATATTCGAATAGCCACCTAATCATGAAAATCTATATTCAAATAATTTTCGAATTTATATGGTACGCTTCTTCCGCTTTGAAAGTAAAAGTTGAATAAGTAAAAGTTGTTAAAGTTGAAATGTGAGTGCCAACCATGATGAGGACCAGATGACCAAGTGTCCCTCCCTGCTGTGGTTGGCACATAGTAATGTATTTATTTTGTAATTGTTTCAATGTTTAGATGAATATAAAAACAAAAAACAGTAAAGATCGGTAGCGAAATCAAATCATGATGATTTTCAAATTTGTAACACTATTTTGGGACACCCTGTAGTTATGGCAATAATTGCACAAAGGTTCCTTCTCAGCATTGCAGTATGTACCAACAATCTCAAAATGTTAGACATAATGACTCGTCTTCCATTTAAGTGATTGAGCTCATTTGTAAATCAAGATGAAAATTCAAAAAATAAAAACAAAATCAAAAATATCAAAAATCAAAAAAATCAAAAATTCAGAGAAAAAAAAATAAAAAATAAAAAAATCGAGATGCTGACCTTCAAGCAATGCAATGCTTCAGCTTTCGGACATACATTAAATTTGGTAAGTTCTCCTGTAATCAAAAGACATAGAATTAGCATAAATTATGTCAGCATCGTTTCAACAACTCCCGATTTTCTAGGGTTCTTAAGCCCTCCTAGTAGAATTTAGGTTCTTAAATCCCATGTAGTTCGAGAGCCGACGAATACCATTTTCTTACCGTTCTCGACAGAGACAGGTAAAATGTTTTCTAGTGTAACAAAATCTTGAGAATAACGAGTTCTGCACATCATAGCAAATCTTATCCATGACACAATGCGATCGTATATTTTACGACTGGGGCCTCTGCCAGACAACAACGTTCAACACATTTCAAAATGGCAATATATATTTGAAAAAATGTATTATGCAAACAGCTGCGGATATACTTTTAGACTAACTTAAACGAGAACCCTTGCTTTAGAGGAGAACTTTGCAAATTAGTAGAACTTTGCAAATCATTATTACGACCATTTGTACAAATCACCAATCTTTCAAATGATGCTTTGATGCAGCTTTTGTTATATGGTGATCAAGACCTTTCAAATGACTTGAACAGAAATATACTCGAAATGACCTTACGTTTCATCCACGAAACTGGTCGGTTTGATTAAGATCCTTTGAAACTTCAGTTATGTACTAAGCAGCCACCAAGTCCCTTAACGTAAACGTTCTTTTTCTTTGTAAATTCTGTTTCACATTAGATGTTAGGCACTGTATCCAATAAAAACTACAAGAACGAGTTTGCGCTTGTGTCAATATTTCATCCATCGCAACCCTGACCAGACATCTAATGTCAGACAGAATCTAGTAGAGTATCCATTAGTTTTTAATCGTTAGTAGTGTAGTTTATATGTAGTTTTTGAAAAGTGTATATTTAGTTGTATTTTAGGTTTATGTTCTTCATGTGAAGGCCTTGGGGTAGTCATGATCTATTGCTCCCCTTGGTATCGTTATTGTAGTGTTGTATGGTAGCTTATTCGTAATTAGGTAATTCGTAATTGTCAATTTTTTACATTGAATTTATATAAAAAACAAAAAACAAAAATTAGTAGTCCATGTAAAATATAAATACAGATAAAAATTCAGTTTTAAAGACCCATGACTGACCAGCAGCCTTTGCACGACTTTGTTGTTGTTTACAACAGTTAAGCCTGCATGTAAGCCTCTTCTAACGTCCTGAACCGTGGGTAATGGGTACAACGCAGCTTCTCTCAATACTTGAGCTTCAGGACATTAGAAAATGCTTACATGCAGGGCGGACTAGATTTTAACGGAAAGCTGAACAGCACGAAATCACATGACCGCAGTGATGAAGAATTGCCTTCAGATCTCGATACAACTGCAAGTGGACATCAAAGAAATAACTACGATCTGTTGCTTTGAGGACCAAGACCAACAAACCAGCTTAGGCTGTAAATTTTGACCCACCGGCTCTGGAAAATGCATGTTCATATTCACTTTGCCACTGCTCGACCAAACGATGATGAGGTACGCGAGGCACAGTTCATTTTCTATTTACTCCCCATTTAATCTTTGGGTTTTCAAAAGCATTTTCTTGTTGTTTTTAAAGCTTGATCATAAAGTTAATTTAATCTCTGATGCTTATTTGCCTGCAAATAAACACAATTTTCACTCGTTTTGTCGGTCTTTCTCTCTCCTATTGAGGCCTAAAACTATTTCCTCCAATTTGAACAACCCTGACTATGCAGTAAGAAAATACAAGCCTAAATGCATTGTTTATGAACTAAAGAGACTACCGATATAATTTGTTGGCCATTTATGTTATTTCAATCGAAGATTAAAACGGATTACAACCAGTGCTATTTTCTGTATTCAGAAAATAGTGGAAGCTGTGGTGAAGAGCATTCAAGGGCCACAAAGGATGCTGGTCAGTCATGGGTCTTTAAGGAAAACTTACCTAAAAATCTAACAGTCTTGACTTTGGACTCTAGGTTTATTTGATGTTTCTTTCTCAGCTGAATGAAAACAAAAACAAATATGTTTAGTAAAACATAAGGAAAGACAGATAAATGCACGTGTAAAACCTTCAAAATTGTACGAAGGAACTCTAAATAACTGAAATTCAACTGGGTCCGTGTTAAGTGATTCTAAAGAAATTTATTCCCAAAATACGAATAAATTTTTTTATGTCCAAAACGCTTCTCACACAGCTTTGACGTCGCAGAAATTAGGTAGCCTCTCTATCCTTACATTTTAAATAAATAATGCTAAATAATTGCCATGAGGTAGACATATTTTTTGCTCCTCATGGTATCGTCCTAGTAGTAGTGTAAAGTAGCTTGTAAGTAGTGTAATTAGTAATATGTATTGTAAGTTTTAATGGAATGTACCGGGTGCCCCACAAAAATGTATACAGATTTGGTTGACCCTAGTGATGAGAATTTAGCGCAAATCAATCCGAAAACATTTTTAAAACATACCTCGATAGTCAACTTGAACACAGATACCTTGTTTGTTGATATTGATGCTTTGAAAGTGGCGTTTGGGACTAAGCAAATTCTTAAAGCACAGTGAATAAGTCAACAATAGACTTGAAAAAATTTGAAACAGGAGGAGAAAAATTAAAAATTGCGAAATAGATACGTTTTAAAAAGTATAATTTACGTGACACTTATGCACGTGTCATTTATGCACATCAAGGGAGCACCAAAGTAGACTTCATTCATTTTAATATCAACAACTGATTTCATGACTTAGGCCAAAACGCCAAAGCTCTGGTTTGGAGGTCGAGGCAAATTTGTCCTTTGAAGATTAATATTTCAACTCTCAAAGCATCAATGTCAACAAACAAGGTATCTATGTTCAAGTTGCCTATCGAGGTATTTTTTAAAAATGTTTTCGGATTGATTTACGCTAAATTCTCATCGCTAGGGTCGACCAAATCTGTATACTTTTTTTGGGACACCCGGTATAATAAAAATAAAAATAATGCTATATTAAGTAACTTTAGAGACCTAAACCAAGCTATTCGCACTGAATGTTTGCTTTTTAAAATACGATATCAATTCAGTCAAAATTGTGCAACCAAATTTCATTCTGTGACAAGAATTTTAAACAGACCACTCACATGAAATCTGAAGTCTCCTTTCAGTACATAAACCAGATCGTTGGCTATATCAGGTAGACATGGAGCCAACGTGGCAACGAGGCGGCCATAAAATGGTAGCAGATCTAGTCTAGAAAATGGAGGCTGTTATTTTAGCAATGCTTAAATAATCCAAATTGATAACATTTGATAACGTGAATAGCATCAGGGGAATACGATTTGAAAAATAGAATCAGTGGCACAAGATATTCAAAAGAAATGGTTGCTTCAAAAACAGCAGTTCCTTTTTTCTCTAAGAATGGCAAACTTGAGAACGAGTTCTGTATTTGGATTTCTTCAAGATTTGACAAAGGGTTTATAATGTTGTGCTAATAAAAAGGCACTGTTAACCCTTTTTCAAATGCAGAAAAAATTCAAATACAACGCTAGCACCCTTTCTTTCAATATTTACTTGATTCTGATATTTTGCAGAGAAAGGGAACTGTTGACTTCCCTGTGCCACAAATCAGCAACCACTTGTTAGATTGATGAAAAAATGTTGTTAAATAAAGGAGCCCGTTTATGGAATGACCTCCCTTTAAATTTTAAAAACATGATGCAAGTAAAAGCATTTGCAAAACGTTTTAAACATAAAATAATAAAAAACTACTAGATTTACTTAGATTTCGACTACTAACATATTGTTCCGTTATAACCTCACACTGTGTTTCCTTTATATATTTAGCATCTTTGTTAAATTTGGAAATAGCTGCATTGTACTAGTACTATTTTATTTTTAATTTTACCTTTTTCATTTAAGTTAACGGCCCAGGCTCGATAAGCTATGCTTCTCTTGGGTCGTATAGAATACACATTTTTTTTTTTACTAATAACTTTGTATTAGGATGTATTTCTATGAATAAAATTAAACTGAATTGAATTGAATTGAATTGATTCAAGCAAGGTCTCATACTCCAAGTTGAAGTCTATTTGTATAAAAACGAGGCAATGAAGTTTCAGCTTCTCCACAGCAGCTGTACAAACGGGGCTCAGGTTTTTGGGCCACCCTGTACATCAATAACAATATCAACAACAAAAATAAGAGTTAAAACTGTATTGTGTGAAGTTCATTACCTTGTACGGCTAACTGTAAACAATGCCCTAATCAACTTCTTTCTGTTGTCTTTTCTATTCATCTTCATAATAAATGTCTCTGCAGCCTGAAAATGAATCGACATAGTTAAAAGCTGGCGCGGGCCAAGTTAAAAAATATAGTCTACTGTATTTGATACTGTTGGCACGTGCCGTTTCATTTTGTAGCTGAAGAAACAATGGGCGCGTGGGCGTTTTCGTAGCCTATTTATAGCGACCACTCAATATAGCTATGTCTATTCCCTTTAAGATACAATGGACGATGACGGAAAAGATGGTCTCAAGAGGCAATTGACCAAGATGCTTTACGTGCTATAATGGAATCAACAGTGATTGTATTGAAATTCGATCATCAAACGCAATGCTTCTTGGTTAAACGCCCGTCGACGCCGTGTTTTCCGTGATCGTTTATTTAATTAGGCGAAAGTCAACCAAAAAGGAGAGAGTCTAAACAGCGTTCAATTCAATTCAATATCAATATTTAAAGTTGGTATTTACAGTAGTATAAAGAGAATACTAATTCAAACCAACTATTTACAAACATAATATACACAAAATCAGTAAAAAAAGAGATTATATAATTAGCGACATATTTTACAGGTGCATTTATCTCCAGCCCAGTCTCTGATCCTCTTTTTAAAAGCCGATAGTGTTGATTTTTGTTTGATACTGTCATCGAGAGTGTTCCAGAGGAAACTACCTCTGAAAGACAGTGATTCGAGTCCAAAGCCCAATGTCTTAATTGTTGGCAGTTTGCATAAGTATTGTATTCTTAGATTGTACGTTACATGTTTCTTTTCATGAAATTCCCACACAAGCGAAGGATTCAGGTGATTCATGGACTTGTAAATTTCTGTCATCAGTTTCTGCAAGTTTTTGACATGTATCTTAAAGCTGCCACTTCTAGTGAGCAATGTTTCGAATGACGATTCGTAGTCTTTATAGAGGATCCGAAGAGCACGTTTGTGAGTGCGGTCAATTTCTTTGTTTGCACCTTTACCGCAGAACAGCCATATCAAAGGGCAATAATTGAAGTTTGACAAAATTACCGCATTACAAATTGTTAACGCCTGCTCTCTAGAAATATAATTATTTAGCCTACATTTTAGACTAAAACGTGTTACATTTTAGACTAAATAACAAATTTTTTCTTTTGTTCCCCTGCTCCAAGACTTACAAAATGTTCCCGTTTGCTTCAATACAACTTCGAGTACCCATTGTTACCTAGTAGTTGTAGCGATGTATCAGTTCAGGCAAGGAGCGAAACTACGAAGATGTAATAAGTCTAATTGTTACCTAACACGCTTGGAAGAATCTCTATATTTGGTCAATGAAACTGACAATAGCCGCGTTTTAAAGGCCCTGTGTTTCCCATGATCCTTTACACGTGTGTGAACCGTCAAACATCATATTGGTTGTAAACAACATATTCTAAACAAACAATAATGGGAACATAAATAGCGCCGGAAACAAAGCCTTCCTAATCCGTTAATTATTTTCAGGAATGTTTACTGTTTGAAGTCAAAAGGGATGGCATAACAACGTTTATTTAAAGATTGAAAGGACAATGCAGCATGGCAATAGACAATAACGCTAAAGATGGCCAACGCACAAAGCATGCTGGCAAAAAGCTCCCTGACGACCATCTAACGACATGAAAATTTTAGTCTGCCGTTTCGACTAGCTAGCTGCCTAGCTGTGGTAAAGTAAACAAATAGAACAATTTTGTAATTCGAACGTGAAACTTCAATTCGAATCAAAACTTTACTTTTTCTGCTTTGGAAAGGTTTCCTTTCGAACCATGTTGCATTCGAATTCACGGTCGATTCGAATTCAAGCTAGCTAGTCGAGTCGAAACGGCAGACCAAAATTTTTATCTCGTTAGGTAGTCATCAGGGAGCTTTTTACCAGCATGCTTTGAAGCAAAACACAATGGAGTTTTTGGAGCCGCCATCTTTAGCGTGATTGTCTATTGCTGGACCTAATCTATTTTCATATAGTATGAAAATCACTGTGAGACTTCAAAGAATCATGGAGAGTATAGGGTCTTTCTTTAAGAAAATGAATGATGCAACCCACCTGGTCAATAAAATCTCTATTTACACATGTGATCAAATTCTTCATAAATTCCTCAACAACTTGCGCCATGCTCATTCCACCTGAGCTATTCGCCGGATCACTCTCTTCTGATTCTAAGATTACAACAGACAACTTATCAACAAGAAGGTATCGATAAGTCTAAAATGTTAGGTGTGATATTGCCGAAGATGTCTCTGAAATGCTTAAAAAAGAACTAGAAGTTTGGTTCAAAATTTGGTTCAATTTCCAGCTCCAAAACACAAAGTATATATAAATTTATATTCCACTCATCTATGCTTTTTTGCAGTATGTTTCAAAACAAGGTAGCCCTAAATAGAGCCAAATTTGAAAACTTCTAAACCAATCACAAGATCAGCTATACCTGGCAAAATAATTTGGTCCTTGAACTACTTGACAAAAAATAAATTTAAAAGTCGGCCTTGTAATCAAATTTTGAAGATTTTTCAAACTGGAGTACTTTTTTGGGACACCCGGTACATCTTGGAAAATACTTTAGTCCATGATATACTTGCCAAAAGAAAAATTTTGATGATCGACCTTGTAATCAAATTGTGGTGTTTTTCAAACGTGGGGACTTTTTGGGGCACCCAGTACAATACGAGCTTCTAATGAGTTACCGGGCGAGTCAAAAAAATGTACAGACGATTGAAAGCCTGTAGCTCTCAAACCATTTTGTAGATTCCTATAAACTGATAATACCTGCGTAGCTAACACATCAACTTTGATAAGAAAATTTAGTTTATCAAGATTGGTCGTATCGTTCTCAAATTACAAGCGATTTTATAAAAACACTTCATCCCAAGACCCTTTAAGACAGGTGATCAAATTTGCTGGCAAGCCAGGCTCATTATAACAGAAAATAGACGACAAAAGGCTGAATGACAGTCCCAAGTGAATACGATTATGCAGCAGCCTCGTTATATACCTAGTAAACGTTTGAGTGACAAAATAGACCTACAAAAGTTCGATTATGATAGATGTGGGGCTAAATTGCTAGCAAATCTGATCAAAGATTTTAGGCCTGTTTTGAAGGATTTTGAGATGAAGCATTTTTATAGGGATCTAAAACATGGTTTGAGAGCTATAGGCTTTCAAACGTCTAAACATTTTTTGACTCCCCGGTATAAAATTATTGCAACATTTGATTAACAAGATTGTCAAGCACTCACCATCGCCAAGAATCTCCTGCTCATAATTGTCATCCATGTCATCATCACTAAAATCATCCATGTAGTCATCGTCAAGGTTGACTGAAAAAGGTAGAGAAAATAGGGATGACATTTAAGGACAAATCCGGCGTTGGTATAATTGACGACAAAATTAAAGATTATACAGCCTGGTTCCCTGCGTCAACTTGACCACGTTCGCGTCAGAGTCCTGGACGCCAGGGAAGCGATTTGTTGACCGCTTCCATGGAGCCCAGTCCCCCTAGTCGAAAATGACGAAAGGGAATCAGACTGAAGATTATACTGTTACATTAAAGGCGCTCACGGATGGGTCACGTGATTAAATTTCAATGTGTTTTCCCGCTCTTTTTGCTCACGGGGTAGCGAAAGCAACTAAGTGCAGAAAACTGTCGAAGATTTCCTTATCTGCCTTGAAGAAACTTTTGTGTGGCTCAGTTAGATGGAAAAAGATTTAAATAATTATTCTATGATGGCTTGTCGTTTCTTGCCTCTTTGGCGTCTTGGTCACTGCCATCTTGGTCACCCCTTCCACCACAACTTTGCTTCGGTTGCCTGTACCTAACTGAATTGGATTTCCACGCAACATGTAAATTCGGAGTTTGCATGTGACCCATCCGTGTACGCCTTAAATCAATATTTGAGGCCAGTGAATAATAACATAAACAAGACCCCAATATTTTGGGTCTGTGAAAAAAGTAAATATTAACGCCCATTTTGACTTGAAAAACTGGCCATCCAACTAGGTTTACCAAGGTCACTAAGAATTGAGGATCTGTGTTTGGGGATCAGCCATGAAAGTTTCACACGGACTGGAAAACTGCGAAGCACCCCCCCCCCCCTCCCTAGACTGATTACAATATCGCAGTTATCACTATTGATTTAAG
>REGM01000313.1:245469-258807 GCA_004194415.1 Aurelia aurita
CATATTCATATTCATATTCATTTAAAAAGATTGCTACATAGTACAAGAGCATCATCTCATTTATTTACGATACAACGATAAAAAGGGAAAAAGAAAAAAGATCATACTAGTGCTAACAACTTAAGACTGTTCATGTAATACGAAAGCATTTTTAAGGAAAGTGGCAATCTCTTTCATCAGGACAAAGTTTTCATTTGACATCATAAATATAAATTTCTCGCGTGGTGCTAAATTCTCAAAATTAGGGACCTGTTCCCGAAAAAGTAACAAAAGTTTGTCCCGAGGCTCGTTATATGCATTGCATGTTAATAAAAAATGTTCTTCGTTCTCAATGCAATTCAGATTGCATCGCCGACAGATCCTATCCTTCTCTGGTACACCTTTATGTCTACCAACTTCTATTTCTAGCGAATGATCGCTGCAGCGAAATTTGGCTAAGGTGCGGCGAGCATTTCTATCTTGCATTTGCAAGTACGGTTCTGGATGGAAACGGGTTTTGTATAAACTGTAAGAACGAAGTTTGTTACCTCCTTTGTTGCTACTTCCATTGATGGACAAAATCTTACTTTTCCAATATTGCTCAAATTTACTCGAAATGAGTTTGTTGATAAATCTTTTAAAAGCTCCAGATTTCATGCGAGTAATTTTTGTTTTATCTTTTTGAATGCCAAGAGACTTGAGCAAAACCTCAATGGTGGATAGCCATCCGAAGACTCCTTTGGAGTTGAGATGAGCACTTTCCTTAAAAGCATTTGTTAATAGATTGTCCTCCTCTGAAACGAGTAAACGGTGGTAATAAACAAGCATGTGTTTAAATATAGATAACTTAATTGGTAGCCTTCCTAATTCGCCCCAAGTTGCAAAATTACTACAGCTGGCGTTTACTCCAAGTATACTTTTGCAGAACCTAGTGTGCACCTTTTCTGTGTAGTCAAGATGGGAATCAATTAAGTACGAGAATAAATCATCCTTCCCATTAAGTAGTCTTATTTGTCGGCTACTGAGTTGAGCCCAAATTTCACAGTTATACATCAGGATTGGTTTCAACGCAGTGTCAAATATTTTAAGGCTGAGTGAGGGCTCATAATTAAACTTTTGCAGCACGGTATCGTCCTGTCTTGTTCTATGTCCTTGCAGTAATTGCTGTAACATTGTAATATTGTAGTATTGTAGCAATGCAATATTGTAGTATTTGTAATATTGTAGCATCTTAGTATTGTAGTAATGTAATATTGCATTGGTTTATATAAAAAAATAATGTTTTACAAGGATGCCAAACGGACAAAAACTTTGCTTGGCAAGCAAATCTTGAATGTTTGGCAAACAATATTGCTCATTTGGCCATATTTTCGGGGTACAGTTGATAGTTTCAATGTCTAGGCCTAGGTGATTTAAGCCAAATCCAGCCCCCTTTCGATGCACCTGACGTTTCAGTGGGTGACCCCCGGGAAAGATAAAGAATATTTCAATAGATGATGAACCTGTTGGGGACACTGGTTAAGGACAGATGTTGCACGTGGTAGTCTATTGTTATGAAGTCTCTCTTCTGTGTATCCTGAAGCTGTTGGTGTTGAATAGCTTTTCTTGTTTCTTGATATTCTTTTCTTATTTCGGTTTTATGGTGCTTTGCTCAGGTTATGAAGTTCGCTGCCTCCCCTACGGGAGTTGTCGACATTCGGTAGCGAAACAATAAAACAACAATGTAGCTTCATAACTTCATATTTATTATTTATTCGTGTCTAACTTTGAGTTGAGAGTAAAACTTCATTTGGATAGTCATAATAATAACAATCTCCCAACTCGATGAGTTGCTCTCCAAAGCTATCCCGAGAATCAACTAAACTAAAACTAACATTATTCTGAATATCTGACTGCTGGAAAACGCCACCAGTCAGAGGACAAACGACAAAGGGGAATTACTCTGATTGGCTACTCGAAGGGAACGAGGTTTAATCTGATTGGCTAAAGAGGATGGACCAGTTAAGGCACATGGCAATTTTTAGGGTACATGTGGGGCATGAATTCGACTACCCTAAATACCTAAAAATAGGACCCCTTGCTCAGTGGTGCTGAAAAAACAACATGCAAGTTTACGCCAAAACTTTTACACATGGGCAATCACGCTTTTCATCCGAAAACGTGATACCAACTTACCTAGTGATCTGTGTGCTAAAATACAAGCTGCTGAGAGAATTACCTGGCAAAGGATATCTGATCTACTTGCCTTACTCTACCTTTGTAACGTGCTAAACCTGCACCTAATTAAAACACATGGGAACTCCAAAACTAAATGTGTACAACTTCACTTGTGTACAGAAAATACTCTTGAAAATCATAAAACTCAGCGCGTACAACTTCACTTGTGTACTGAAAATGCTCATACTCTTTTGTTCATTGTTCCCTTAAACTAAGCTCCTAAAACGTCAATCCTTCTGCAAAATCTCTGATAACGAAATCCTTTAAGATATTCCAAAACTTTATCAATGTAGCCAAATGTTTCAATATTTTAGTGTCCTTTTGTTTCCTTAACAATAACTTAATATACCCTCACAACACTATCGACCCCTATTTTGAAACAATGACAGACACCGGTTGAGGCCATAAACATGGTTTGGTTATGGTCAGCCCCATTTTGTTTAGCCTTGTTTCACGCTGGTTTCGCTGACACTTTTGTTTTTGTTTTAGAAACTAGAGTTTATAAGACAAGAGGCCATAAGAAACTAGAACTAAGATGGCCGAAGATTTAAAGAACGCCGGTCGACCAGCATCCTTTGCGGTCGGGCTTTGCAGAGAATGTTGTCATATGAAAATGGCCGCCGCAGTCGAAAGGCAACAAGCGAAGCGCGCAAAGGATGCTGGTTGATTGGCGTTCTCTACTACTATGTTTTAGAAGCGCCAAGAAAGTTTTAAAAAATCCAAGGATACACGTATTTTTTTATAAGAAACTAAGAATTGGGGCCAGTACTGAAAGTTTCTTAAAATTATCAGATTTTCAGTTCTCAGAGTTTCTTACGAGTTTTCTCAAAGGCTTTGAATCAATCTTCATGTTTACTACCTGTTGTGCTCTCGTGAACATTTCAAAACAATGTTTTTTGAAGCCTTTCCAATGTTTAGACATTACTCAAGTACCTTTCGAGTAATATGATACAGGAAACAAAACAAGCGAAAATAAAGTAAAAATATTCCAAGGATTTCCTTTATTAAAATGACTAATTTCTTAACTTCTTTTCCCAGTACTGGAGTTTCTTAATTTTTTAGCGATCTGAGAGTTGAGTTTCTTATAAGCGGTTTCTTATAAAAAAATACGTGTATTATGGAGGAAAGATGTCGTCGAATCCTACTCTTCAGTACTATTGACAGCAATTTAATGTTTTGAGCCCAATAGCACTCTTTCCTTGCAAAATGTGCCTAAATTTGCAATAATTTTGCTACACTATTCATCTATAAGCCTACTTTAAATAAATAAATGATCATGATGATGATGATGATGATGATGATGACGTCGAGCACAATATCTGTTGCCGTGGCAGAAACAACATCATATTCACGCACCCAAAAATAAGAAACAAATTAAGAAACTTTTAGTACTGCTGATCCAAATTTCTTAAAAACCATGTAGCCTTCAAGGCCCTTCAAAAACTTAAAGTCCACATTTGTTTATGGTACTAGTTTCTTATAAACCAGCTTCTTATATAAAATACTTGCAGGAATTCTCCACTTGGTACTAAAAACGCAACTTCACCAATCTATGCACGTCTTTGCCCGAACACATGTAAAAACACCCATAATTATAGCAGCAGGGATAGGGATAGCAGCAAAAAGGTCAAATTGACCATAATTTCATAATGGTCCCGGAGTGCCTTTTCTTCAGGAGTTTCCTGGAAGGGAGTTTTTGATGGCAAAATTGGGGGCGAAATGGGTCCAACATATTGTTCTTTCGCAGAAGAATACAAGCTGCGGCACTCCTCCGTAGAAGCACACATACGCACGGTGTCTAACTACCCATGGTCTGTCCAGATGTCGCTGCAGCCTGATCCCTTGACTTGGTACAAGTCTCTCTCTTGTCAACACAAGACGCGAAAGATGAACGCAGAGCAGCTAGCTCACTCACGCTGTATATTCCACGTCTTGTGCTGAGATTACCCTCCCTGGGTAAACAAGAAGTAGTAGTAGTAAGTGCCTGCCTTTATAGAAGAAGGCCATTGCGTAGACATTATATACTTTGATTTTGCTAAAGCCTTTGACTCTGTGCCGCATGAACGACTGTTACGCAAAATAGAATCGTATGGTATTGGCGGCAACTTGTGGAACTGGATAAAATCTTTTCTCAGTGATCGTAAACAAAGAGTCGTATTAAATGGATTCACATCGAGCTGGAGTAACGTTGTAAGCGGAGTCCCACAAGGGAGCGTATTAGGCCCGTTGTTATTTGTGCTATATGTTAACGACTTACCAGAATGTATCGAAAATTGCAAGGTTGAAATGTTCGCTGACGATCTCAAACTGTACTCAACTCACGTATCGAATGACGATAAAATCCAGTCTGACATTTCTAACATTGAGAAATGGTCCTCAACTTGGCAACTCCGACTAAACAACGAAAAATGTCATTTTCTGCAATTGGGTCGAAAGAAGACGGAAGAGACTAGTTATAATTTAACAAATAATACGAACAAGTCACTTGTACCGATTTCGAAAGTGTCAGACGTCAAAGACCTAGGAGTACATATCGATGACAATCTAAACTTTGAGAAACAAATAGCAGAATGTACAAAAAAGGCAAATGGTATTCTTGCGTCAATAAAAAGAACCATAAAGTTCATAAACGGTGATACTTTCAAATTGCTTTANCAAGGATACACGTATTTTTTTATAAGAAACTAAGAATTTGAGCCAGTACTGAAAGTTTCTTAAAATTATCAGATTTTCAGTTCTCAGAGTTTCTTACGAGTTTTCTCAAAGGCTTTGAATCAATCTTCATGTTTACTACCTGTTGTGCTCTCGTGAACATTTCAAAACAATGTTTTTTGAAGCCTTTCCAATGTTTAGACATTACTCAAGTACCTTTCGAGTAATATGATACAGGAAACAAAACAAGCGAAAATAAAGTAAAAATATTCCAAGGATTTCCTTTATTAAAATGACTAATTTCTTAACTTCTATTTTCCCAGTACTGGAGTTTCTTAATTTTTTAGCGATCTGAGAGTTGAGTTTCTTATAAGCGGTTTCTTATAAAAAATACGTGTATTATGGAGGAAAGATGTCGTCGAATCCTACTCTTGAGTACTATTGACAGCAATTTAATGTTTTGAGCCCAATAGCACTCTTTCCTTGCAAAATGTGCCTAAATTTGCAATAATTTTGCTACACTATTCATCTATAAGCCTACTTTAAATAAATAAATGATCATGATGATGATGATGATGATGATGATGACGTCGAGCACAATATCTGTTGCAGTGGCAGAAACAACATCATATTCACGCACCCAAAAATAAGAAACAAATTAAGAAACTTTTAGTACTGCTGATCCAAATTTCTTAAAAATCATGTAGCCTTCAAAAACTGAAAGTCCACATTTGTTTATGGTACTAGATTCTTATAAACCAGCTTCTTATATAAAAAACTTGCAGGAATTCTCCACTTGGTACTAAAAACGCAACTTCACCAATCTATGCACGTCTTTGCCCGAACACATGTAAAAACACCCATAATTATAGCGGCAGGGATAGGGATAGCAGCAAAAAGGTCAAATTGACCATAATTTCATAATGGTCCCGGAGTGCCTTTCCTTCAGGAGTTTCCTGGAAGGGAGTTTTTGATGACAAAATTGGGGGCGAAATGGGTCCAACATATTGTTCTTTCGCAGAAGCATACAAGCTGCGGCACTCCTCCGTAGAAGCACACATACGCACGGTGTCTAACTACCCATGGTCTGTCCAGATGTCGCTGCAGC
Source organism: Aurelia aurita (assembly GCA_004194415.1). Lineage (NCBI taxonomy): Eukaryota > Metazoa > Cnidaria > Scyphozoa > Semaeostomeae > Ulmaridae > Aurelia > Aurelia aurita. The sequence goes on from REGM01000313.1 coordinate 251,426, forward strand.
CTGATCCCTTGACTTGCTACAAGTCTCTCTCTTGTCAACACAAGACGCGAAAGATGAACGCAGAGCAGCTAGCTCACTCACGCTGTATATTCCACGTCTTGTGCTGAGATTACCCTCCCTGGGTAAACAAGAGATAGACTTGTAGCAAGTCCACCTGATCTTTGCCGCCCTCGTGACTTGAAAGCGGAGGCTTGCTCCTTCCCAGCAGTTGTTTCTGCATTCTAGCATTCTGCAGCACAAAACAGGCAAGATTGCAGTGGTGAAACATCTTGACAGAAAAAGGCGGACAGAAAAGAGCTGTAAACCTACAAAATTGTAAGGTATGCATCTTAGTCATCTTCATTCTTGCTTTCAACCTCCTCATACTGCCTGGGTCTTTTCAAATATGGACTGGCCTAAACAAAACAATATTAGGGCCTAAACATTATATTGGTTTTTTGGGGCGGGGGCAATAGAATCACCTAAATCTTGACTGATGGTAGGCAGACGAATCACGTTTGACCTGCTAATGGCATTAATCTTTAAAAATGTAACGGGTAAGCTAAAATTAGGAAGCAATCTTGCTTGCATCAATCAGGATTTTCCTTTGTGTGGTCAAGAAAAGTGGCAAAATCAGCCAAAATCAGGAACAATGTGATAAAATCATATTTGGAGCACAATTTCCCACCAAGAGATAGAATTTATGATAGACTACTTTAAATAGCACAATTCTTGCCGTCTTTCATAGCTATATCAAGAATTCTTATCTGTATTTTTAGATTTCTTAAGAATTTCTTGGAATTTTTTTATGTTCGTGTACACAATGCATGTAATGTTAAATGTACTCTCCACTTCCAGGTACAAAGCAAGGGGATATCACAATACAGAGCACAGAGTAACTCCACAACATCAGCACTTCAAATCTACAGTTGTCAAATTGTAATTTCACAAATAACGGTTGATTTCCCCCCATAACNGGGTCTTTTCAAATATGGACTGGCCTAAACAAAACAATATTAGGGCCTAAACATTATATTGGTTTTTTGGGGCGGGGGCAATAGAATCACCTAAATCTTGACTGATGGTAGGCAGACGAATCACGTTTGACCTGCTAATGGCATTAATCTTTAAAAATGTAACGGGTAAGCTAAAATTAGGAAGCAATCTTGCTTGCATCAATCAGGATTTTCCTTTGTGTGGTCAAGAAAAGTGGCAAAATCAGCCAAAATCAGGAACAATGTGATAAAATCATATTTGGAGCACAATTTCCCACCAAGAGATAGAATTTATGATAGACTACTTTAAATAGCACAATTCTTGCCGTCTTTCATAGCTATATCAAGAATTCTTATCTGTATTTTTAGATTTCTTAAGAATTTCTTGGAATTTTTTTATGTTCGTGTACACAATGCATGTAATGTTAAATGTACTCTCCACTTCCAGGTACAAAGCAAGGGGATATCACAATACAGAGCACAGAGTAACTCCACAACATCAGCACTTCAAATCTACAGTTGTCAAATTGTAATTTCACAAATAACGGTTGATTTCCCCCCATAACAAGCAGGCCAGGATGAGGCTAACAAAACCACAGAGAAGGGTTTTGATATTCATAACTTTCAGCATTGGAGTGCTTGTACTGGCAAAGTATGTGCTATTGAATGGTTCTGGCAAACCAGGGGTGGAACCAGAGGTTACATATAGTGGAGAGACTCCAGAGTGGGAACAACGTTTAAACAAAGACACAAAAGTTATATTGCTTTATTCAACTTGGTTTGACCAGAAGGTATGGCGAGAGTTCACAGGAAAACAACTACACACACATTTCAAAGAATGCCCTGCACAAAAGAATTGTTTGGCAACATATGACAGAAGGAGGCTAAAACGTGCAGATGCACTTGTTTTTCATGGAAGGGATGTCGAACGCAAAAGCAAGGGATATTATGGAGCTGGATTACTGAAAAATTTGCGCCAAAGAGTTCCTAAAGGCCAGAAATGGATTTTTCTAAGTCATGAAAAGCCTCAACCAGACACCAGTTTGTATAAACCGTACAATGGTGTTTTCAACTGGACTGCTACTTTTAGTAGAAGGTCAAATATCTTTATACCATACTCTAAGTACGTCAAGCATGAAAAGCCACAGAAAAGCGAAAAGCGGAATTATGCCAAAGGGAAATCTGGCCTAATAGCTTGGGCTGTTAGTAAGTGTTATCACATGCGCACTGAATATGCCATTGAGTTGCAGCAATATTTAAATGTGACAGTTTATGGCAAGTGTAGAACGTTCTTTGACAATCAGCGTGACTGCAAACACTGGGACCCTGCTTGTACAAAAGAGCTTTCAAGCTACAAATTCTACCTTGCCTTTGAAAATGCTTTTTGCCAAGACTATGTCACGGAAAAGTATTGGGAGAGGATAGAACAGGGTGTGATCCCTGTTGTAATGGGTGGAAATTATGAAGGCCTTGTTATCCCTGGATCATATATCGATGTGAGTGAATTTAATTCAATAAAAGATCTTGCTGATTACCTCTTGTATTTGGATGCCAATGATGACAAATATAATGAATATTTCCGCTGGAAAGAAAACTATAAGATTGGCTTCAATTCATTTTATTGCGATATTTGCGAAAAGCTGCATTCAAAAGATTACAAGAAACCATCGCAAGTTGTAATATCAAAAGCACACAGCAAGAAAGGGTCTTGCGGGTTGTACAACTGGAAATTCAAGAAAATATCGCAGCAAGTGTCAACTTCACAAAGAGCACATGGGTTGTGGCTGGTGGCAAAAGCTAGATTTTATTGGGGGATGTTGCGCTACGGACTGTTCTGAACTATTTTTTATGAATTCTACCCTCCAGAAGGGGGAAAGCTAAGGAAATATCTTGATTCTGATAGTTGTCTGTAAGTCTTGGCTAGACTTGACTTTAAAGTCTGTCCAAAAAATTGTTAAACACAAATCTTGCATCAAAGAAAATAATGGTGCATGAACAGCATTGGGGTCAAATCTTTAAAATCTGCAAAAAGGTGGGTGTAAAAGTCTATTATTACATTTTTGTTTGACTTGAATGGCTTGAAAGGAACTTAGAGTATTTTGCTGTAAATCTGCCGTGGAAATTTTTTGATATCTTGATTATTTTCAAAATGGCAGCATTTATTATATTTGAGACTGTGACGTCATGAAATTTCTAAATCCTAAACCAAAAGAGCGACATATTTCTGCTTGCCACCATATTGTAGACCTTCCTAAACTATGGTTTTCTTGAAGATTATATCATTTTTCCTCTATTGATTTAGGATTTATGATGATTTTTATTTTTTCAAAAGTTTCCGTGAATTCTTTCAACAACAAAAAACGCCGCCATTTCGAAACTAATCAAGATATTAAACAATTTCCACGCCAGATTTACAGCAAAGTACCCTAAGTTCCTTTCAAGCCATTTAATTCAAAGAAAAATATAATAGAATTTTACACCCACCTTTTAAAGATTTGAAAGATTTGAGCCATATGATTGCATGAACAGCATTCAAGATCTACAGTACTATCAGTTCAATATCTACTCAAGGGCAGCACCAGCTCTTAAAACAGTGGGGTGGACAAGGGATAGAATTGATTTTCAGAAGACCTAATCTTTTTTACATTGTTTTTGGTAAGAATAAGACCAGATACCGACCTGAGAAAAATGGGGGGGGGAGAGACATGTCCACCCTAGTACACTCCCCGGTGCTGCCCCACTAGCTACTACTATTGAAGGTGTTATGACGCAGTGGTGTAATCCTGCAAGTTTGCAGCCAGATCAGTTCAGATGGACAGGGTTTCAGCTCCATAACATCACATCATCATGGCAAGGGATCGCAGACTCAATCAGGCCTTAATTACTTCTGCAATCCCAGTACTTGGCATTAAAAACCACAGTCACCTTCACCTTTAATCCTTATAACATTTGCCAGCTGAAAATAAACTTTGTTGAACATTTTGTGTTATTTCCAGTTATGTTAGTTTCATCCAATTTTCGCTTGTTTGCAATTATTTTTATGTCAAAAGTTTTTGGGACAGAGTTTAGATAAATTGTACAATTAGTTTTGATTATACATAGTGGATGTCAGATGAAAATGCCTGGAGAGGGGGGCACTATGTATATTTTGGGTACAGGGGATGTGTATAATTTTCACGATTTTGGTATAGGGAATGATATATCGATTTTCACGATTTTGGTTCAAAGAACGGTATCCATTTTTGTGATTTTGGTATAAAGAACTAGTAAATAGGCCATTTTTTGGAAAATTGGAGTATAAAGTCAGGTATACATTTTTGAGAAATGGGTATGAGGAACGGGTATGGTTTTGAAGCTTGAGTGGCACGTCCCCAACCAAAATTTGGTCAAATGTCCCCCACCCTGGGAAAATGCCCCGGAACAACAACAATTCAAGTGTTTCAGAATTTAGATTAATTAAGTTTAGATTAATTTAGTACTCACTAATATTTAGTGACAGGTATGTGCCCCTCGTCAGGGTTGGGTTTGCAAGGGGAATTCTCTAAAACAGGGTGCAATGTTTGTAAGAATTTCCTGAAAAATGGGTCTAAATGCGAAATTTCTTGAAATTATATTCTGAAAAGGGTATTACTTCATCATAAAAGTGGGTTGGTCAACCATCATCATATAAGTTGGTTGATCATCAAAAATTCAGGAGCACACCCCTGTACAAATTTAGGTCAAATAACCCCCTGGGAATTTAGCCCAGGAAGATGAATTATATTTTGATTCTACAATATATAGTGTATGAGTTGAAGGGGAGAAAACAGGTATCAGTTTTGTCTTTTGCGCTTTTTTATTCTCTCAGTGCTGACTAGTTTCGCCCACTACTAGGGCATCTTCAGAACAACTGATAAATTTTTAGCTATCAACCACTATTTATACTGGGTGCGCCCTTTTTGACAGGCCACGATAAATCGTACACTGAACCGATTTAGAAGATTTACGACTTAATCTTTAGCTAAAATCCTGATTTACATTCCAGAATTTTTTTAAACTTCTTAGTCTTCTGTTTCTTGAGCTATAAGCGAGTTTCTTAAAATTTTCGGTCTCGAAAAAAAACTGAAAATGATCGAAAAACGTCGATCAAATTTTCGAATCTTCAAATTTGGGGATTCGGAAATCGATTAGTTATAATCTGCTGCACGAGCGTTAATTCAACTTTGGGAGAAATATAGATAGGAATCAAATCTTTATCCTTTTAGCCACCAGTCACTAACATACATGGCCCCATGGCCGCCGGGGAAAGCCTCATTTCCACGGACCAATCAGACTGCGAATTCCGGGCAAGTATCGATCGGAAGCAAAAAAGACAACAGAAGTTTTGTAGATTTTGCTAAATTTCACCCACCTTCATAAAACGCGACAGGGACAAAAATTGCTTCAAATTTCCCGATTTTTTTTTGAAGAAATCTACTCCCCAGATGTTGGCGTATTCAAGGAACAAGGAACATTTAAAATATCTCAAGGTTTTGAGGAATTATGGCGTCTCCAATTCACACACAAACCGCTTGACGTTTTCTGCTTTCTCTATTGTATTTCCGATTGTCTCCACCCAGAACTTCTATTGTTCAAGATTCACACACAAACCGCTTAGACATTGAATCTTCAACAATAGAAATTCTGGCTGGAGACTATCTTAAACAATAGAAATTCTGGTTGAACAATAGAAATTACTTAGTGGTCACAATCTCCTCATCAGTCCCTTTTTCCTGATCTCATTGCTGCACGCGAGTTCTACGCGTACTTTGCCTACTCTCCTCGTTGAGATTTCGTTATTTGTTCCATAGTTCCGTGGTCCGAGATTCCGTGGTCCGTAGCCTCGCTGAGGAGAGTATATTTTGCCTGCGTCATAAAACCTTCTTGTTGCCAAGTTACCAGGTAGAAGCTTGAATTCAATGGGCACACTGGCCCAGACTATTTCAGGTATGCAAAACCTATTGTTACACTTTTAGCACGAAAAGCGTCCGTATATGGCATGTTCTATTCGCTGGACCCCAAGACCCCGGACCCCCAGACCCTGGAAGTAAATGTAAATATTTTTCATTGTGCAATTTTCTTAGTATCAAAGTCGAGCAAAATGAGTAAAAAGAAAGAACAGCAATAAAAAACTAGGAAATGGACCCTATAAAAAGTTCAAATTTGATTACTAAGAGTGGGAGTCACAAGCCTGGTTTCCATAAAGTAGCAATAAACATGAGCAGTGGACAGGGGTCGCAAAGACAGAAAAAATCCTATTGCTGCAACACTCTACAACACTCTGCGACACTTGTGGAAACCAGGCTTAATTGTTTGGCGAGCTGAATACTGGGTTTCTCGTAAGTTTGTAATCCGTTTTCTCGTAAAAAAACTAAGCATACATTGCATTGTTTGGTTTATATAAAATGCAATGCAATTCATACAGACGACATGTCACGTGACTTGATCAATTCGCGCTCGAAAATCAGACTTGGGGTAAATGAAGCCATTACAAAGCATAGCGTCGCACTGGGATTTCGAGACTGTCTCGTTTATTTATCGCAATAAATTAATTCAAAAAGCTTGGAAGCTGCTCAAATTATTAAAAGACTTTAGCAGATAGATAGGCGAATGTCTAAAAGGAAGGTTGACTTTGAAGAAGCGACGAGCAACTTACGGCCGACAGAGTTTGTGCTGCTAACTACGAAATTATCGATGCAAAGGCAAGTTTTTCACAGCTTTCTTGGTCTAAATTTTTGTTTTGCTTTTAAAAACAGCATATTCGTGTGTTTATTTTATAGGTTTAGGTCTGACTGACAATTGCTACCTATCCTTTCCCTACTCACTATCGCAAGGTAGAATAGAGGAGCAATTTTATGTAACTTTTTGCAAATTTCCAATAGATTCCTATAGAAATTTTCTGAAGATTTACCCCAAAACAAGATTGCGTTGGGTTTTCAATGCTGCTGTGACGTCATGCCGTCTGTATCAATGAAAAATTCGACCAGGATTTCGGAAATTTGGCAATCCCCAGGAAGAAATTTGAGAGCATTGTAAATTTGAAGTATTTATAAGCCTTGATGCACAATAGAAAACCCACTTTTGTTGCTCCAAAGACCCTGTTGTGTTTTGCTGCAAAGCATGCTGGTAAAAAGCTCCCTAACGATCACCTAACGACATAACAATTTCGGTCTGCCGTTTCGACTAGCTAGCTTGGATTCGAATCGACCTTGAATTCGAATGCAACATGGTTCGAAAGGAAACCTTTCCAAAGCAGAAAAAGTAAAGCTTTGATTCGACTTGAAGATTCGCGTTAGAATTAAAAAATGTTCCTATTTGTTTACCTTGATTCCTTGTTCGGAACTTTACCACAGCTAGCTAGTCGAAAAGGCAGACCAAAACTTTTATGTC